>JAJGOT010000119.1:1680000-1695000 GCA_022457155.1 Cladopsammia gracilis | reverse complement strand
GTCAAAAGTGAAGTAAATACGTCTTTTCCACTCAACGTTTCTAATCGCACAAAACTCTTTAAATTCTCGTACATATTGCCAGCTGATATTGCCAATTTCCTCCTAACACCGGGATACAATCGACTATCTAAATCATAAACAGCTTTCGGCCGCTATTATTGTCTGGATCAGGAAAAGGCTTTCGACCGGGTTAATCACGGCTTTTTGCAACGCGGTTTAGAGCGCTTTAATTTCGGCCACAATTTCCGGCGCTGGGTAAACATTGTTTACACAATCCGCAAAATTTCCTTGTGCACGGTAGCTAAATCAACAAAACTATTACGTCTTTCCCATACTATTGCACAATCAAACCGTTATAGCAATGAATAGAAAAAAACGCAAAGTTCATGCTATTTTGCTCTGCCATACCGCTCATATTAAAACACAAACTTTCCTGTCCCATTTAACTTTCTTAAAACGTCTCCATTCGTAAAATACACCGTGAAATTCTCAAACTGCGTTTCCCAAGAAAACGCATTTGACCTATTTTTACCCTTCTAAAGCAGCTTCAATGGCTTTACGACAAATGATTGAAACTGATAGGTAACGTGAGATATCAAAACTTAAGAAAGACTAATACCTTTGCGGTAAAGTAATGTGAGATATGACAAGTTCATGACAGGTTCTGACATCCCAATACCCTAGGGAAATTAACAATAGGTCCGGGGGTGCTCCCCAAAACTTTTAGTGGCAGTATGTGACGCCCTTCTTGAAATCCTAACCGGTTTAACCAACCATATTCTCAATGCCCTAATATAGCTTCTATAAAGAAGGAAGAAGAAATCCCCCGGACAAAAGTCCACAAAATTTTGTTAACAACTTTTGTCCCTTTTTGATCGTCCTGATTCCTAAATCTCGTTTAATGCGCATGCGCATTAACGAGATAAAAACGGTTTTCGTGACATATTTATCACTGTATCTTTCCATTTACTACACTCTGCCGCATTAACCCCCGTCCCCCCATCCAATGTTGTAGGATTGTAGCGACAGACCTGACGAAACGATACACAACATTGTCTGTGGGGGTGGGGGTGGGGAATTAGGGGGGTGGGGCTGAAATGCCTCTCGTCCCGAACAAAATGGGGTTCAAAATGACAATGTGTCAACAATATTGTCGCCTATTGTAGACTCGTTATTTTCAAAGATACTCCACCTTAATAACAGTCCCGAGTTTTCCCGCTAAATCACACCCTATTCTAGACCATTTCTCTGTTATTTCTATACCACATCCTAGAATACATGTAAGCTGTTTTAAAACCATACCATTCACCTCTTAAAATGTTACTAATGTATGACTGTGGGCTTGCTTTCATAAATCTCTTTGGATAAGCAATACCCAGCCAAAAAATGTCTTAGGAATGAGGTGAATAAGTTTTTCATTACCTTTTTCTTTAGCGCTTGTCGCCTAGGGACTGAATTTACACGGTTTTGTTCGTCAGTGCTTTTGTTCCACGATTGTTCCGTTTTCTTAGCTGTTCTTGTCGTAATTTTGCTCGTTTAATATTTAGAAAAGAGAAAGAACACATTGTTCGAGTCGTTTATATTTCTGAAGAGGTGGCTAAAATATTGTTGTTCCTTGTTAACCAGGTTGCCTGATTGCTGAACTACAGGTGTTAGGGGTAAAGGCAAACTACATGAAAAGGCCGTATGACTGTACCACATCCTTTGCTGTACATGGAGTCCATCTTGTCGATGCAATGCAGAGTTTTGGGCCTGAGTATGAACTACTGTTTTCAAGTAATGCCGGCCTTTCTCAATCAAGATAGTCATGAACATGTGAATTATTTTCGAATTTTCTAGTGGATTTATTTAACGATTCGAGGAAAAGTTAAGATAATCGACTGCAAGCTGTCGTTTGCCGTTTGCCGTAGAATGCGGTGCTTAATCTCTCTAATGCGTCACCTGCGAACGGCAGGTATGTTTACAATAGCCTCTGTTTTCTATGCAAAGAAATCTGCTTTTAAAGTGTGCGACGCAGGCAACAAGCTTGTATGTGTTTTAGTTTCATTCAAGATTTTTTATAAACTACAGGCTGAACGTCCGTCGAAAGTTTCGATCACAAATGCGCGACTATTTCACACAGGACTCAGGGCCGCTTGTTTAAACTATCTTTAGACGTGTTTTTTTTTTCCACAGTTACTGGATTTAACGGTGGCTTCAGCGATTGTAAACAGTTTAGTAACGAAAGGTTACTGAAAAATATTATTGGAAAGCGACAATTAGGATCACTTTTTACAACGATAAACAACTTCAAACTCGATCGCTATGACGCCGTTATCTTCGGTCAAAAAGAATACTAGGAAGAACCGTGAAACCCCGGGGAACTCTGAGTGCAGGCAACACTTGGTAATCACACTCCAACCTTCGTATCTGAAACTGAAAAAAAAAAATCCTTTGCACGCAGAGTGCATTCACGCACGGTAAGTGTGTTTTTGCACGGTAAGTGTGCGTTCGCACGGTAAGCGTGTGTTGTTCGCACGGTAGTTTTTGTTGTCGAATGCTGACACGGTTCATTATTTAGCTCTTTTGTTTCTTTTGTGTTGCGTAAAACAAAAGAACATTTTAACGAGGCTGAAGCGCACGGCACGGTTATCGTGTTAAATTTCTATCTTTTGTTTTACCGTGCTAACTTACCGTGTGCGTGTCATCACCTTAGTACACGAAATCCTGTGGAGGGTCACATATGTGGATGATAATGTGTTACTTTAAGTTCGTGTATAAAACATTTCACAATAGGTTTGTCTTGAAAAGGTAACGTCATGATGCAAACAATCTGTTTAGTCCTAGAGACGCATTAAGCATAGAGGTAAAGGCAGACATATCACATGAATCCAGTGATTCGTACTGCTGGAACAGCTCCGAGTTCTGCGGAATGCAGTGACTCGAAACAGCGGCCATTAACCCAAAAATCAGGGTTTGACTTTGACTACTTCATATTGCAAATAGAACACCATTTTCCTATTAACAGTGCCCGTCAGAAAATCCCAGTCACAAGTTTCTCTACCCTAAAAAAGAATAGCTTACTTCTTACTCCTCCTTTTCCTTGGAAAAGATTAAACGCTTTGAGAAATTAAAGTTTTTGGTTGTTTCAATTTCCGTGAAAAAAAGGCAAAAAACTCAGGATGTTAAAGCCATATTTTTCTGACCATAAAATTCTGTTCCATTCATAATGGTCCCTGGTGTTTTGTTGTCTGCCGAATGGTTGAGTTGTGAGTCACTTGTAGCCTTCCCAGTATTTGTTAGGTTTACCCAGTTGTACTGCTTGTACATCTGAATGGAAAAAAGAATGCCTAGCAACACTGTGAATTGAATTGTCTTACCTGACGAGACAACTTTAAATATGTCTGTAGAAAATGACCATCAGCATTACGTCCGCTAAAACGCTAACCACAACAACACCACACCTCCAAAACAATCATCCTTTCTCAGTCCACATTTGAATTTTGTGCAGGTGAAAAGTCATTCACGGAAACTGTAAGCAGTGCGTTTTCCATGGTTGCTGATCCGGTGAGACCAGGGTCAAAGAGAAAGTGGGAAGACAGCGATGTTTCATTCTCCAGTGAGACAACAGCTGTTATGGATGAAGAGGATCTCATCACTTTTGATTACCAGCACTATGATGCGGATGGCCCATCCACAAAAAACGTCAATGGAAATGGCTTGAACCTTGCCAACCTGCAGTTCAGCACACTTAACGTCATTGGTATGTTAAATATAAAGAACATGTTTATGTTGAATCTGCTTGGTTTTAAAGCAGGATTTTTTGAATATCCTTTTTTGATATCAAAGACAAGAATACTAAAATAGATATCTGCAAGCATCTGTACTATGTTTATGCTTTAAACAGTACTAATTAAAATTGCCGAGCTTACTTACATTGTAAGGTCATAAATGGAATTATTTTTAACATGAGAAGGTGTAAAGATGTTTTCACTGAAGACCAACTAATTTAAGTTCATTTAGCATTTTATAGGAAGATTATGTGATGGTAAGAGTTTCATTAGCATTCCAGAAAGGATTTTGTTGTAGCAACATACATACATAGTGCCTTAAAATATATGTTCAATAAATAAGTATGTAGCTAAATAAAAAGCACGTGATAAACTTAAGTAAATTATTTGGTAATTAAACAGCAGTTTATTTCTTTATCTGTCAGCAAATCAGGAAACTCTAGCAGCACTTGTTCAGTTTTTTAACACTTCATTTTCATCTGGAGAATCTACTGCAAGTTTTACAGACTTAACAACAGTGCCTGAAGAACCTGCCATAGATTGCTATCAACCTCAAGCAGATGTGAGTCTGGCGATTATGAGAAGTGATTAATATCTTAAAAATGAATTTCTTTTCAGCTTTTTTTATGAGTATTTTACCGCTGCCTCTTCTAAACCTCATCTATAATTCATGACCGGAACAAAAAGGAAATAACTACCGCGAAGGAGGTTTGGATACCCGGTCGTAATTTGCGTAGATTTTGGCGATTATATTCCTTTGTTTTCTCCGTTTGAGAAGCTTTATCAAATACTCAAAAAAGTGTTTCATCATTCACTTCTTGATGTTGGGATATCCTGATAAAATATTCTTCCTCTCATTTGATGGTAGTTTCTTGGTGCTGCGGATGGTTTGATCACCAAATGACGTAAAACAAAAGATTCAAAAGACACTGAACAATACCCACACCACAACACAAAAGCTAACCACCAATGGCTTTCGCGGCACCAAGAAACACCCCATTTGATATATTGTGTCTCAGACTCTTCAGGCCGGTACATGTACCAATTTCTACTACTGGGTGGGCAGGGAGTGAGACAAGTGTTTTCTACAGACACAACATACTGACAGTGATCAGACTTTGATCATTGTTTTTCTCATTGACTTGGTATGTCATTGTTGCGTTCCCACTTGTGGGACCCGTCTTTTTTGTCCCTTAGTCACTTAGTCACTAAGTCCGCTGCGAATTTCAACTCTTGGGGCACCTCCTTGTCTGAATTCTTTTGTTGAGTTCATCAGCCTGCATGTCGTGTCTTTCTGGCTCCTGTTTATTCTGACAACTTCATGGACCTGTTTTCGTTAAAGGATCTATGAAAAACCTTTGTGCTGAATTATCCATAAATACTCTAGAAATAATTTTTTTTGGTGCCCTTCTAACCATTTACGTTACTTTCAGGAACAGTTATCTGATGTCACAGAAGTCACAGCGTCGTTCAAATCCATCAATATTCTGGTAATAAGAAGCATCAAACTAAATGGAATGAAATCAGTGCGAAAAGTTGCTGAAGTGGCTGTCAGTGAAGTCCAGCTGACTGCATCTCTGGGGGAAAGTCAGCGTATGGATGGGTCTTTAGGAGGCTTTAGAATTGTAGATCTCACCCAAGAGGGCTCCTTGCATCGTTCTGTGTGCACATGTGGAAGTTTATCGGCAGGAGATACGTCAGCCAGAGATTCCACATTTTTGTGGTCGTTACCAGAAGACATGCAGGATGGTCGAAGTGACCAAAGGGCTTTTACATTTACACTCCTGATTCCTCCAAAGGGTGGACAGAGCCCCACGCTTGTTGTTGATGTGGCAACTGAAAGCAACGTGGATATTTCAGAAATCGCTAGAAACATTCAGTTAAATGTCCATGTGGCATCTGCCCAATATACTCACACCCACAGATTTCTTTCTGAGCTTTTGTTATCAGCTGGTGATTATGCTGTGTATGCGGCCCAGTTTGGAGAAAGCTTACGTCAAGCTGCCAGTAGTGTGGCGATGGGCCTGGTGAGTAAGAAGAGAGCACTAGCAGAAGGACTTGACTATCTTTCATCTTCATTTGTAACCACTGGTGGTCAAGAGGAAAGAAGCCTTGGAAGCCGCCAAGGGAGTTTACTCTGTGATAATGACAGGAACGCTCTCCTTGACAGTTGTGATTTTGCTGACAATGCTCCTCTTAACCCCTATCGACGAGTTTACAGCTGTTTCACAGTTGCCTCGCCAGTGGTGCATTTGCCAAAGTGTTCCTCTAGTAGAGATATGCTTGTGGCTCATTTGGGTGAAATTACAATACGAAACACTCACTTGATGGAAGCTGTGGAGGAAGGAAGCGACACAGGGCATCTCACTGCTGTTGAACATGACATTGATCGATTGTTTGTGGAAATCAAAGATATGAGTCTGTACTGCTTGACAGCGGACCAAACAACATCAGCAACGACTTCATCATCCTCTATTGCTGAATCATTTACTGGCAGAACCGTTCTTAATTCACCAAAATCCTGCAGTACGCACATTCTTCGCAACACAGCATTTGAAGTCATGATAGATCGTCGATCGGAAGACATTGGTGCCTTGGGTGTGTCACTGAACTTAAAAAAACCAATGATTTACATTTCTGGGAAAGTTGCCACTCCCCTGCAGCTCGAGCTCTCCACTCATTCATACCATCAGTTACTTGACACTATTGATAATATTGGTGGCAGCAAGGAAACGGTACCAGTTCCTCCACCTGCAGGGATGCAGTCAACGTTGGTAGCTAGTCCTACATCTCAGTCATCAACCACTCTTTCTTCAAGGTAAGAATTTTGTGGTTATTTATCACAAAACTGGACTATTTTTTCGGTATCTGTTAATAGCGGAGCACTCGCCGGGCCTTCGGCCCGGCTGCGCAGCCCCATACTCATAGAACCTATGCCCGTCATTTTTCATGGTAATTTTTTTTTTTTTATTTTGTTTTATACAGACAACAATAACAACAGTCCTACTCAGCAAAATACACACATCCACGCACGCACGCACGCACACACCACACGCATACACACGTACACACACACTCTTTCTACCACACCAACTATTACAGTTATTACATTTTACAAAATACTAATAAGTACTTGCTTTACAATTTTACAATTTTATAAATTTCGACAAAACATGCAATGTTTTTGGTATCACTCGACCACTTAAAGATTGGCTCCTTTATAATCACCTAATCTTGCTCTCGAAACAGTATATTTATAGCTGTAAACTTAAGAATATTTTACCAACAAGAGTTGTATTTTTAGCAAAAGTGAAAGCAGTTTTTGAAATGGAGCGTCGAATCGCTAAAGAAAGAAATAAACTCTCTTTTCATCATAAAAAAATGGGATACGCTCCTAACACAAGAACATCATCTCAAACTACCATAATATTATATCATCTAATTTCTTAAGTATGTAGCACCCTTGTGAGGCCCCTTTTTACATTTTTCATGGTCATGGCTAGCGGAATGTTTCGCGGGCGCGTCGGTCCTGTGCGTCCGTCGCGCAGGGCTAGCTCGTGGGCGCGTATGACGTCGCAAAACATGCGCGTATGACGCCACACGCGCGGCTACACAGCCGTCAGCTCGGTAATTCGCAGTGTTAAGCGAAGCTGTAAAGTCGTTATTTCCCTGCATTTTTTTTGCAGTTTGCTACTCGAGACAGGGATACTAATTAAGGGATACTCAGAAGCCGCTTTAGTGAAAAAAGATGAGCTTTCGGGGATAAAATCTTGCTTCGATGAACTTCATGCCTTTTTATCAATGCAGGAGCAATACGGGGAGATGCCTTATTTTTATTACGGATTACAGAACCGAAGAAGAGGAGTTTTAACGAATTTCCAAGCAGTCCAGTGACTTACAGGTAAAATAAATCACATTTTTCGATGGGAATTTACGTTGATATCAATTTTTGATTGACTTTTCCTTTGTGTTCTCTTACGTTTTGGAGACGTGATTATGAAACGTGCTCAAATTAAGTCGTGTTGTTATCTTGAATTTCATCGAGGACAGCTCTGCTTGATGCGCTATGAATTGTGTGTTTTGCTTTTAAACATAAACTAATGGAGATTTGAATAGAATTTTTCGAAAGAAGATTGTGTTGTCCATTTTTATGTGTTTGTTCATTCATTACATAGATTGAAAAGCGATTTTATGTAAACAAAACAAGACTTGTGTTTGTGTATTTTTGCAATTTTGATTTCCAAATCAGTGTCTCGGGAAATTTTTGACAAACAAAAACTGTATTTTATTCGGAAAGTAGTCGTACTAGTTATTCTCGACAGAGAAAAGTTGTTTTTGTGAACTTTTAATAATAATCTTTATTGAGATGACTTTTTCATATAAAATATGGTTTTCAAAAAGGATCTCACAAAATTAAGAAAAAAAAATACAAAACACACAGAATTCGCGAAGACGTTGAAAAGCTAAAATATATAAAATAAACTATTAAAATGTACACAGCATTAATTCAAATTTTTTAAATTACAAATTTAAAGTTTAAAAAGATCTCGTTTAAAATTATTCAGATTCACGGATTGTTTGATTGTTTGGCTAAGGGAGTTAAAATCCTTGATAGCATAGTATGCAGTCCTTTGTTTGCCCCAGTTCCTTTTGACACTTGAAAGTCTGAGATTTAGCTTAGTTCTAGTATTATAATCATGTACGGTAGTATTATAATCATGTACGGTTTTGTACGGTCTAAATGTACTGTGTAGACTGTCGGGTAATACTGTTTTTGAGAATTGCTAAAATTGAAAAATAGCCCGGTCGTCAATCTTAATTCTTGTGCTTCCGACCTTTCACCTTAGTTAAGTTTCACCTCTGTTAAGCTAATGCTCAAAGCGCGACGCTGTTAGGCTTGGCCTATCTATCTATATATATATATATATATATATATATATATATATATATTACAAATTAAAACATTTGTTTGGTTTTGGAAATGATACCAAATCTCTGTGACACTGCCCCTGCAGCGTTTTTACCATTGAAAATATCAGATTGCGTGTACTTACATAAAGTTACAAAGCTGCCAGTCTTAATAATTATCCACAACATTGTTTATTAACTTTCACCCACCAAAATGATTTGGATAGTTGATCATTTTTAACAACTTGCACCTATCATGACGTTTATTTTGTGTTTACCTCATAACCACCATTTTCATAATTTCGGTTCTTTGAAATGCAGTGTAATTTACTCAGTTGTAAATATATCTTTTAGTACGTGTACATTTATGTATTTGACCATCTCTACCACGTTATTAGCTTTTAGATTAGATAGGTTTCTTCTTAAAAGAGGTGTTCTATTTGCAGTTCATCAGCATCAAATTTGGAAGCTTGCATTCCAGAAAAATTGTTGCCGAAGAAGCGGGTGTCTTTTGTTCCAAATGTCTCATTTGGAGAAAATGTTGACAATGATGCTGCAGATGACTCAACCAATGAACATGAACTTGAACCTGAGGATCCTACGCCAGTGCGAGCACTCTTTGAAGTGCCACACTTCAGCATCAAGCTTTGCGGAGAACTCAACAAAGTGGAACATGACTTTGTGGACATTATGTTTTATAACTTTTCCCTCAGTTATGAGCATACAAAACCAACAGTAACTTTGTTTGATGTCTCTCTCGGTGGACTTCTTGTGGAAGATCTGCTTCAAGAACCCGATTCTTCTTATCGCCATCTCATTTCTTCTTCCGCACCTCGTAAATATCATTTACGGGAACGTTCGCTTTCTGCTTATCCTTCAAGCCTTTCCACGTCTTGCCCGGTTGTTTCAGATGCTGGGTTAAACTCCAAGTTCTCTTCATCTCTTCCACACTGTCTCTCCACCTCTCCCAAGCAAAGCCCATTTCGATCATTGGCTCCATTACGTCCCCTTATGAAAAATCACAAATTTCCATCCATGCCCTCTGTTAATGTATCCACTGACAGCGATTCTTCAATGGAGGACATAGCAGCATCAAGTACTGTGATCAAGAAAAAGAAAGGAAATGACCTTGTACACATTAAAGTTCTTTTAATTGACCAAAAAGACGAGGAATTCAGTACCAAGTACGACTCGGTAGGTATCTTGTTTATCAATATATGACATTTTTTGTTTGTATTTAACATTTTCCCAGCTGAGTTTTTACTCAGTCAAGCTGTGTAAATATAAACTGGACTCCTTACATTGTGCACTCTTTTTTTCTTTCTATAAGAACCTTTTGAGTGAAATTTGTGATCCTCGCAGTATGCTCTCAACTTAAGCAGTTGAAAAAGCAACTTTTAAAAAAATTTAAGCTTGAATGGGATTCGAACTCATGACCTTGCCAAACCGGTGCAATGCTCTATCCACTGAGCTATCAAGCCACATGGATAGATGGTCAATTGGAGTTCGTAATATACCCGATGATAGTGAATATGATAGTGAATATTGACTATCATCGGTATCATCGATGATAGTGAACGTTCACTATCATCGGCTATATTACGAATTCCAATTGACCATTTATCCATGTGGCTTGATAGCTCAGTAGATAGAGTATTGCAGCGGTATCGCAAGGTCATAGGTTCGAATCCCGTTAAAGCTTGAATTTTTTTGTAGGTTGCTTTTTCAGCTGCTTAAATTGAGAACACACTGACAGGATCACAAATTTCACTCATGTTTATCCGCTGTTCAAATATATGATTTTCATATATTCACATTCACATATATTCACTATCATCGGGTATATTACGAACTCCGATTGACCATTTATCCATGTGGCTTGATAGCTCAGTAGATAGAGCATTGCACCGGTATCGCAAGGTCGTGGGTTCGAATCCCGTTCAAGCTTGAATTTTTTTCAGTTTTTTTTTAACTGCTTAAGTTGAGAGCACACTATGAGGATCACAAATTTCCCTCATGTTTATGCGCAGTTCAAATATATGATTTTCATATATTCACATTCACAAGAACCTTTTTATAGAGCGTATGCACATGACGTCACGGCGGCCATATTGGTGTACCAAAACAATAGAACGGCGGCCATGTTGGTGTACCAAAACAATCCTGTGGGATTTGAACGCTTTTCTTATGTTAACACTTTCTTTTGTTCCAATAAATTTGCATAGCTGCTTGCCACGTGAGTGCATACGCTCTATAAGAAGGTTGGGGCTGAGGTTGACCAAAATTTGAAGAACTTGCTAAGAACGAACCCAGACTGAGAATTTGTTGGGAATGTATTATTTTGGTTTCATATTTTTATAATGAGCTAATTAAGAAAAAGAGGTATAACGAAAATTCATTTGACGCGGCCCAACTGAGCCCATAATGCTCGAATTATTGCAGCGTTGCAGGTCGCTTTCCATTTCGCTTTCCATTTCGAATGGCAGGTCAAAATAAGACTTTCTTATAAAAAAAAAGAGCGTATCTCATGTGGCCCAGCAATCAGAGAATACATTGCGTAACCGTAACTTCATTCATTTATTTATTTATTGTTATTTATTTAAAAATATTAACAAAGGAAGGGGACCAAAATAAATTATATCTGGCTGATAATCGATCATAATTGAACAGATCCTAAGTCGCAGATGGCTGTCACCTTCCTCTAGGTCGTCCGATCCAGGGTTGATTTGATTTTGGATCTTCGTCAGGGACAGCTTGTGTTGGCATACATGGTGGCTCCGTTCCTTTAAAATAGAACATACATGGTATACGCTCTGACCGGTGTAGCGATGTGCATTCATAGGATGTGTCTGTTGAACCACATCTCGCAACCAACAACTATTTCCAAGCAAGCAATCAATCAATCTTTCAATCTTTTATAAAGCAAATAAATTATTTACAAAATCATAGGCACCCGCAGGTAGCATCAAGCTAATCGATGCGGGTGCTTTTTGAAAATAAATAGCGCGGCTGCGTTGAAAATTAATAATAAATTACAAACGCATTTAACATGTAAATGTTAACCAAGGCCCTGCAACTCGTGATCACATATAGAAAATGAAGCCAGAGTCTCATAATTGTGATTTTTGGAGGATGAAAGGATGGTAAAACAAAGGTTTAAGAAATGATGACAGTCGAAGCAAGTAAGGTGATGGCTCCATTTACAGCCACTGTAACAAACCTGGTTTGAATTCTCCTCTTACGAGAATCATTGCCGTAAGGGGAAAGCTCCAGTTACGGAAACTTTTTTGGCTTCTCGAGGGTGTCCACTTACGGGAGCTAAGACTGTATTACATTTATTATTACAATATATTATTAGTTTACAACTCAAACAAAACAAACCAATGACTTACATGTAGTACACAGAATTTTTTTTTTTTTCATTTTACATTTTTATTTACATTTTTAACACATGAAAAAAATGATTATAAGGATTTCAGTAAAATGTGATTTACAAGAGTTGCAACCAGACCATGCATTTTAATTCAATTCCTACCCCATATCTACTTCAAGCTGTTATTGGACAAGTATTCAGTTTCCTGTGGAAAACAAATAGTTTCCCGGTGTTTATTCTCACAGGTAAATCGTTTTGTTGATGTGGATTTCAACTCACTGGAGGCAAATTTGAATCTGCAAACCTGGGTGATTGTTTTAGAGTTCTTTGGAATTGGAAAACCACAACAGCCTTCCTTTTCCCAACCCTCCCAACCCTCTAGTCCCAGTGCCACCTCTTCACAATCAAATCAGTTAAATGATGCATTTGATGGAAATCAGCTGCTAACAGAAATGGAAGGTACAAAGTTATGTTAGCATTGCAATCTAACGTTCAGATTGTGTTCAGTTTTTATGGTCTTTTATTCGTTGTATATCACTGTATTTATATTCCCAAAAGCGATTCAATAATAAGTTATTGTACTTAAGATATGCACTGTATGTCCCTTGTGATCAGATCATACTATTATTGAATATATTGTTGTATTGAATAGACTCTTCACATAAGGATACCTAGCATTGGAAAATGCAAACAAAACCCAATATTTGGAGTTATTCAACTCCCCCACTAGTGACACCTATCTAACATTTACACCTTCATAAGACATTCGCCTCTAAAACGGACATCTTTCTTTTTCCCTCTCCCTTAAACATTCATCATTCTCTCTAAAACAGACGTCTTTCAGTAAGCTTACTGCCACATCCTGTCCATTTAAGAGGAAGTTGAATAAGAGGAAGTTACATATAAGTTGAAGTGGATTCTATTAACAGATGTCAAAGCCGTGTTTAAGCTCACTAAACGGACATCTCTCTAAGACCAACAGTCAAGTCTTCACTAAATCCTGTCCATTTAAGAGGAAGTTGAAAATAGATTGAGGGGGATTCCAAACTCATAACGCAGTTCTGTTGTTCTAACAGACGCGAATCTGATGTAAAAGCAAGTAAAACAACGTAAAACCCTTAAGGCATTAGGGTTGAAGGTCTAGTCTGGTGAATTGGAATAGCTCTCAGTGCATGTTTACGTCAGACTAGCTGATTTCACACCAAGCCTCGCTTTCGACGCTTAAACCTGTGACAAACTCATCAATGTATTATCAAAGGAGCAAAGTTGAAAAGAGTATCCACTCAAAAACAACGTGAACTTGTCAAAGGTTTGCAAGGGGCTTCGTACAAACAATTTTGAGCTGGTGATGTCATCATGCATAAGGCCAATTGTGTTAGACCAGCTACATGTAAAATACCCAGGAATTTAGAAAATGGCCACACCCACTCAGCCAATCAGTGCCCAGTATTTGTGTGCTCTATATCCCATAAACTGTCTTAAATTATGTAAAGAGGCGGGGGCTTTGAAGCCCAGGGAAATTGTGGGGTAAAATGGTAAAATTAAACGAAACTTACCTTAAGTTGAAGTTTGATTGAAATTCTATCACGTGACGTAGAGAGGGAGGAGATCACATGAGATAGCACAGCGCAAGCGCTAGGACATTTTTTAAAGAAGCGTGGTGTGACAAGTAAGAACATGTACAACCCATAGTAAACCAAAAGGATACAGCAACTTATGTATCCCACAGGATGATGTTCCAACTGGGAGGGAACAAAGGGTGGGCATGTGATCTCCTCCCTCTCTACGTCACGTGATAGAATTTCAATCAAACTTCAACTTAAGGTAAGTTTCGTTTAATTTTACTATTCTATCACGTGACTAAGAGACAGGAGATCCCATGAGACTTTAAAGCCTTGGAACACCCACGCAAAAACGAGTAGTGTGGATAGGCCAACCAGTGTATTTAATCAATAGTCCACCTACATCAAAACATGGTGTATGACTGGCCTAACAAAACTGTAACAACAATAAGGCTAAAATGTAACAACAACAAATACAAGGAAAAGATGCAACCTGTGATTGTAACAACAAGTCTGCCTTCTGATACTTAAGGTAAAGAGTTAATCACTGTGACAAAATAGCAGATGCCATAACATTGTTGGCAGGGATAACAGGCTTATCATAAAATTTCCGAAAAGTCTCAGCTGAGCTCCAGCCCACATGTGCCAAAATAACATCCAGGGGAACATCCTTCTGCTTTGCTCTAGATGCAGCAGCTGCTCTTGTACTGCGGGGAGTGAACTTGTGAGAGTCAATCCCTGAGCTTTCAAGCACAGTCTTAGCCCATCGTGAAATCGTGTCCCTCGAGACTGCTCGGTGTGGTTTTACATAACTGATGAATAGGCACTGTTCACCATTTCGAAGGTCTTGAGTGCGATCCAGATACCCTTTGAGAGCAGTCAGGGGGCAGATCCTGCGATTTTGCTCAAATTCAGAAATTGTGAAACTTGTCGATGGGTGTCCTGGCTTACTCGTTTTAGTATGGTCAAGTATTTGGAATTGACATGCTGATTCTGTAAGCTTCATAGCAGAAAGGTTCATTAAATGGATCGATTGTCCCCTCTGGCCAGTGACTAGTAACAGCAACATAAGTACTTTCAGTGTCAAATCTTTCAGTGGCAATTGTTTAACAGGATGTAACGTACTAAGATAGGTTAGAACTTTGGAAGCATCCCATATGTCATTATACTTTGGCTTTGGCTTACGTGTCTCAAAGACCCCTTTCAAAAATCGGACAACCAATGGGTGAGAGCCAAAATTTTGACAGTCAGAGATACAAAGGGTGGAAGACAATGCAGAACGTGCAGTGTTCAGGGTAGAGTAGGCAAGGCCTTGAGCGTACAATCCCATTAGAAATTCTAATGCAGCACTGATCGGTGGTGAACAGTAATCGACTTCCCTTTCACG
>JAJGOT010000119.1:1637500-1675000 GCA_022457155.1 Cladopsammia gracilis | reverse complement strand
TGCAAATCGTGCGAACCGTTCAAAAGTACTCACTGGTTCTGTAAATACTATAAAATGCTCCAAAACCTGCTCAAATCTTCAATGCTGCGTTTTCCATCATTTTTCGAAAATTATCCTGCAGTTTGGTATCAAACTCCTTCCACATGAATTTCAAGGTACTGCAATACTTTTACATCGATTGTTTTTTGCTTAGAGAAATAGTTGTTGGGATTATAAGCTACTCCGCATCTGAGCTCAGGCGAAGCTGACAAGCAGTTTTCAGAGTTTTGTTTATGAATGCGAAATAAGCACGTGTGGAATTTATTCTAAAAATTCGCACCTTAGTTAGGGGGGCGTACGTGATATGCGCGCGTAGTCAGCGTAGTCCCTGCATTTAAAAACATTGCAACCCATGGAACCTTCTGATGGAGCGTACATGATCCCTCCCCTCGTGGGGTAACTAGCGCGCATATTTCGTTCGCCCCCCTTATAAAGGTGCGAATTCTTAGAATAAATTCCACATGTGCTCATTTCGTATTCATAAACAAAACTCTGAAAACTGCTTGTCAGCTTCGCCTGAGCTCAGATGCGGAGCAGCTTATAATCCCAACAACTATTTCTCCAATTGCAAGCCCTTCTAAGCAAAAAACAATCGATGTAAAAGTATTGCAGTTCCTTGAAAATTATGTGGAAGGAGTTTGTCACCGAACTGCAGGATAATTTTCGAAAAATGATGGAAAACGCAGCATTAGAGTTTTGAGCAGGTTTTGGAGCATTTTATAGTATTTTTTTAAAACAACTTTATTTTAAACAATACATTATTTACATCACTACAATTACAATATTAACAATATGATACTACACGAACTACGCAGATGTACAATTACATTTACAAATTTACTAATACTAATTATAGAAGTTATAGAAGAACTATCCACTTTCGGCGAAAAGCAGGCAAGCATTTCTTTGCAATTGCAGTTTCTTTAATTATTTCAATTTTTTCTTGGATTCGCAGCAGGAAGTTACAGAAATATAGTTCACTTTGGCGCCTGCTTCACGTGCAGAATATATAGTATTTTGCTATTAGAATTGAGTAGTTTAATGCCTGCCAGTATTTTGTATTGTCAAAGTAGTCGTATAATATGCTACCATGTTTTAAAGAAAGTCTTTCACGTGCTTTTTCAAACCACCATTTTTGAAACGTATTCCAGAAGGAGAGCGATTTACTGCATTGGATTAACATATGGTTTAAAGTTTGCTTCTCACATCCACATAACGGACAAAAATCATTTTCAGAGATACCGTCAAGGATCATTTGAGTAGGGAGTATGTTGTGTATAATTTTGTTTTGAAACATTCTTTTGTAACTATGAAAGGCATTTGGTAAACTTTATGAACATTATTTTCTAATATATATATGTTATTTACCGACCAAGGCCGGTAAATAACTTATTTACTTTTTTTCCTACTTCAATTCTGCGATTTGCCGAGAAAATTTTGATATACTTGTACAACTTTTCAAGAAATGTCTTTACGCGCCGCGTAAAGCAAAACTGACACAACGCGTGCAAAAAGTAACTCGGTAATCTTCGAAAACTTTTTCATTCAGAAACCAAAAAACTTAGGCCCCGTCCACACGTATCCAGATATTTTTGAATCCGCAACTTTTTTGTTGCGGATTAGAAAATATTCGCGTCCACACGTAGTGTATTTGAATCGTATTTGCCCGAATTCGCCGGATACGTGTGGATGGAAGGCCAATCCGCAACAAAAAAGTTGCGGATTCAAAAATATCCGGATACGTGTGGACGGGGCCTTACTTCGCAAAGTGAACTAATTTCTATCAGTTTATTTCTCTCGGTAGAATAAACGACTGTTGTGTTTGCCTGCGGTGAGGATAGAGAAATGTTCTTGCCTACAGCGAAACCGTGGAAAGTTGAAGATTAACTTTAAAAACTTTTCAAATTTTTCTACAAATGGAAAGTCGAGCGTAATTCATTCATAGCAGTGCGAAAGCTTAAACTTAGCTATTCTTATTTAAAAATCATATCTTCTTGAATGAAAACTTACAGAATTTAGATAAAAGAAGGCAAAAACTGTGGAATATAAGCATACTAACCGAGCAATGTAGTTAAAGTACGAATTATCTCGTAAAATCCGATCGCGAAATGCGTATAAATTAACTGAAAACAACCCGTACAAAACTAGAATGACAAATTTAAGCAACGCCTTTTTAATGAAATTTCACAGAATCTCGATTAGAAGAAAAAGAAAAACGGAAAAATAAGAACACTTAAATCAAATGCAATCAAAACCTTTGTAAACATGCGCTAGATTGTCTAATCACAGTAATTTTTTAAGCCACAAATGTCGCTTTGCAAAAAAACAACAACAAACGCCGAACAAACTATAAAATCAACAAATCATAAAATCCAAACTTGTACTCGCCTTTTCGAGGTATAACATTGGTCTTTAATTTTACGGCTGATTTCTTTATCCACTTAGTGTAATCTCTCATTCTTCATTGAGTCTTTTTGATACCTCATTGAAGCGTTAGGATTTTTGCATGTTTTCGGATCTTTGTCAGCCGATGTCAGCCATGCATGGTGGAACTTTGCTGGTCGGTTTCTTCATTGTTTTCTTCATTTATGTCGTTAAATATTTTATCTAGCTAATAAATTTGCTTTCGCTTTGGTAGCTTTCGTCTGGGTCCATATTTGACGAGAAAATTCAATAATACCAGGGCTCACAAGCTTAAAACAACGGAGTCACAAATTATCGTGAATCACGCAACTACGCAACCCGGGCGGAATCGTTGAGTGAGCGAGCAAGATCGTAAATTTCCGCCCGCTCCCGGAACCAATCATATTGCAGGATTCGCAGATTTTCGCCCGCTCGCGCTCTGAGAAAAAAATAAATATAGATAGCCCAAGCCTAACAGCGTCGCACTTTGAACAAGCTTAACTAAGGTGAAAGGTGGGAAGCACAAGAATTAAGATTGACGAACGGGCTTTTTAACACAATTGCCGCTAAACTCGCAATCTGATTGGTCGACGTGAGTGGTAAATGAGAGTCCAGACAACGGTGCTGACGCTAACATCACGCGCGCTTGAAAACAACCAATCAGATTGCGAGAAAGTTATAGACAACGCTTACTCTTTCTTTGCTGTCACGTTTTGTAACAAGACTTCGATTTTCCTTGTATTTTTTTTTCTAAATATTGTTGTAAAAAACAAATTTACACCGGTTTTCCGTGGTGTGGACTCTTATTTACCACGATTTACGTCATCACATGGTCAACATTTGTTGCTGACTCACTCGGCTGCGCCTCGTGAGTCCACAACATTTTGACCATGTGATGACGTAAATCGTGGTAAATAAGAGTCCACACCACGGAAAACCGGTGTAAATTTGTTAAATTTTCAATTTTACCAATTCTCAAAAACAGTATTACGCGACCGTCTGCACAGTACATTTTTATAGACCGTACAAAAGTTCACAAAAACAACTTTTCTCTGTCTAGAATAACTAGTACCACTACTTTCCGAATAAAATACAGTTTTTGTTTGTCAAAAATTGCTCGAGAAACTGATTTGAAAATCAAAAATTGCAAAAATACACAAACATATTTGCATAAGGCGATGCGGGTGAAGATAGAACTGTACTATAAAATCAGTCTTGTTTTGTTTATATAAAATCGCTTTTAAATCTATCTAATGAATGAACAAACACATAAAAATGGACAACACAATCTTTCGAAAAAAATTATTGAAATCTCCATTAGTTTACGTTTAAAAGCAAAACGCGTACCATTTAATTATAGCTCATCGAGTTCAAGCTTTCTTCGATGAAATTCAAGAGATCGATACAACTGAATTCAAGCACGTTTTAAAATCAATTCTCCAAAACTAACAATAACACCAATAAAAAGTCACTCAGATTGATATCAACATAAATTCTCATCGAAAACTGTAATCTGTTTTACCTTTAGTCCCTCGCTTGCTTGGAAATTCAAATCTCCGCTTCTGGTTCTGAAATCCGTAGAAAACAAACATCTCCCGCATTGATAAAAACGTAATACATGAAGTTCATCGAAACAAGATTTTATCCCTGAAAGCTCGTCTTTTTCCACTAAAGCGGCTTCTGAGTATCCCTTAATTAGTATCCTTGTCTTGAGTAGCAAACCGCGAAATATTCAGGGAAATAACGCCTTTAATTTAAACGGTTTTCTCCGCTTAGTAAATTCACAGTAAAACATCAAAGTGTTTTTCTAGCTGACGTGACATTCGGCCGTGTAACCGCTCGAAAAACAAAGCCTCGCTTTGGTTTCAACATGACGTCGTACGCGCATGTTTTGCGACGTCATACGCGCCCGCGAGCTAGTCCTGCGCGAAGGCAAGCTAGTCCTGTGCGACGGCGGAGGGCGGACGGCGGCGGGCACACGCGCGCCCGCGAAACATTCCGCTGGCCATGACCATGAAAAATGACGGGCATAGGTTCTATGAGTATGGAGCTGCGCAGCCAGGCCTTCGGCCTGGCAAGTGCTCCGCAAAAAAGCCGTGTCGTAAAATTTTGGTTTGAGAGGTTGGTGGTACGAAAGTGTTTTTTTAAGATTGCAGAATAAATAGAACTTGTGATTAGAGGTGTGTTAGAAGAATCGTTGAGGTTGTTTTGACCATGCTGTTTTAAAGCATTTTTCCACGCGCGAGGAATGGCATTGATAAGACCATAAAACTTCGCAAAGGGTACATCTAAATTGAACTTTGTTTTGAATTCTAAAAAGTTACACAAGTTACCTTGTTCATTCAGTAAATCTTGCGAACCATTTTCTATAAAAAAAAATTGTTTCTTATCAATTAAAATATTACAGTTGTTCCATATAATTTCATTTTTGATATTGGTAGTAATACGCTCAGGTAAGTTTTTGAAGTCGTGCCAATAATCGAGAATCATGCGATAAAAAATAGGGAGGCTCTCTAGCTTAAGTAATTCGGTATTATAGTTACATTTTGTCAGGAAAGAGAAATTTCCAAGATGATTTACACACTGGTTAGGAATCATTTTCCAAGAAGCAGAAGATTGACTTTGAATTCTACTATTCCAAGCAATTTTCAAAGCTTTTTCCATAATTTCAAAATCGCACATTTTGAGGCCACCTTCTTTTTTTTCTGCTATAACAGTACTTTTTTTAATTTTTGCGGGTTTGCCGTTCCAAATGAAACTGAAAATAATTTTATTTATTTGTTGTATATAATGTTTTGGCACATTTTAAACGGAAGCGTTAAAAGTAAGTTTAGAGAGCCCTAATGTTTTAACAATATTAATTTTTCCGTACAATGTAAGTTTTCTTTTTTGCCAGGTATTTAAGTAATGATCCGCATAAAAAGGATAGCGCTGAACGGCAATGGAATGTCAAGCACGATGGAATGTCAAGTTTTTTCATTGTTACAACTAGTGATCTCATTGGCCTAGACTCAAAAACCGCTAAAAAGTTAAGGTTCAAGGTGCACTTTGTCTAATTTTTTTAAGGTTTCAAGTAATTTGAGACCCAATCGCACAACATACAATTTTTAAAAGATATTGTATTTGGGGAACTTCATCAAAGAAGCAAAATTATTAGCTATTGTCTTCTGCTATTCTGATTGGTTAAGCACGAACATTTCCTAAAATGTATTTGACGCAAATGGATTTTCTTTATTTTTATAATGAAATATAATTATTAACCATCAGCTCCTCCTCTATTCTTGAAATCAAAGATATTCTATGTGGGAAAGAGCTAATGCCGCAGAACAATGAAGTTTGCTATCGTTCTTATGTGGAACAATACTTAATGTTTTCTCTAAATCTCGAATTTTGATTCCAAAGTTGAGTTCTTCCGCATCTGTTTGATTTTGTGAGAAAAATATTCCGAGAGATAGTATCGGTTCTTTTGGCCATTTATAACCAAAAGGGGTGTCTTGATTGTTTTTCCATTGTCTTAGCCACATTGCTTCAGTTTTAGCAGTGTTTATTTCCAGCCCAGAGAGAGAGTTAAAATCATTTAGAAATTTAAGTAGTTCGGAAACGGATTCTTGGTCGCGGACAAAGACAGTGGTGTCATCGGCATATTGTGATACTTTTATTTCTTGGTTATCTACTTGGATGCCTTTTATAGATCTATTGCTTTTTAAGGCTCTCGCTAGAAGCTCAATCCCCAAAACAAATAAGAGACCCGATAAAGGGCAACCTTGTCAAACATCTCGTTGCAAAGAGAAGGAAATTGAAGCATGCCCATTATTTAAAACACAGCTAGAAACGTTATTGTAGAATATGTTAAACCAGTTTATAATGTCAGGTCCGAAATTAAAAGATTTGAGAGCGAGAGTATTTACAGAACTAGTGAGTACTTTTTAACGGTTAGCACGATTTGCAATCGGCTTATAATTCAGATTTAGCAAGCATTGGGAAGGCTTCTCCCAGAAATTTAGGTTCGTAGATTGTTTAGTCAAAGAGCATGAAGTATTTAAAATTTTAAGAGAATTTTGGGGTTAAATTTTGATGGCGTTAATTCTTCCGCATTTCTGCTCCAACGATTTTGCTGAAACTTGGTGTGGGTATGTATTGAGTCGATGTAAGCTGATTCCAGAAATTTAACACAAATATAACAGCAAAAATTTTCACAGGGTGCGATTTTGTTCAAAAAGTGGGGTTCATTTAAGAGCCAATGTCTGTAAATATCGAAGAATGCCGCGTCACTCGTGAAATTTCGAATTTCTTTACATTTTGCCCAAATAACCTCTATAGTAAGTTATTTTCGAAAATACTACTCAAAGGTTGAGAAGCGCTTTAGTTTTAACGAAATCGAGGAAAGTCTAAAAAACGTTATTTTGGCGTTAAATCCATTAAATTATGCATTTTCTACTCGCTCGTACAGACAAACGCGATAACATCTATCGATGTACTTTGGCTGATTCATAACACATCTCTTGATCTTTCTAAAACACCTTATAAATTTTGGAAAAATGCTATTATTACAATATTTCTGGCCTTTACAAATTCCCTACTTGTAGCGCTAGAGCGAGAGGGTGAATGTAGGCAAACTTTTACACCAGCGAAAGCCCACTGGTACATTGATTTTGAAGTTCAAACTGATATATTCTTAAAGCACAACCTTTATATGCAAAGTCATTGAATATGTATGTTCTGCCGAGGTGGTGTCATTAATGACATTCCTCCCGTGCAGTTGTTGTTTGAGGGGCTCAACGGCTCGTCTTATTGGTTACTGGGTCATATAAAAGGAAAAGGACGTTTTCATAATAGACAATTTTCGTATTCTCGGTATTGAACTGGAACAAGCTTGTAATGGAGGCTCATGCGGGGGAATATCATTAAAAATATTTGCATATGAAAAGAATGCCCCGCATGAGCCTCGTCTGTAAGCTAGTTCCAGTTCAATACCGAGAATACGAATATCGTCTATTGCACTGAGGTTCTTGAGCAAGAAATCCGAAATGCTTAGTCGTGGCTTATTGCTGTTATCAACCCCGGCTGAAACATCCTTCCTTCAAGACTTTTCTATGGCGGGACAAGGACTTCCACTCCAACTTGAGGGAGACGCCGTTCAACGTGCCGTGGCGGATGTCGAACGCCAAGATGATGCTATTATTCCTGCGGCCGCGCAGCCCGCTGTTGAAGTAAGTTATTTTGCTCGCTATCCTCCTAAATTAGCGGTCGGATATTGTTATTCTATAGCGAAATGAGGTCGTTTTGGCTATTACGTTCGTTTACTTTTTCCTTATATGTCTGTAAATTGGATCCCTGTCCCGAATGGACTTTACGCTAGGGTTGAAGTCAGATGGACCCATCGCGGGGTCATTGAAGTTTTATTTTACGGCCAGAGACCTTTTTGAATATTGGAGTGACAGTGAACCCCTAGCGTGGTTCTTGACGTTAGAAATATGGATATTGTTGGCCCTTGGTCGACCAGTGAGTGTGGTCACACATGTGATGAATATAATTGTTGTTGGTCCGGATTGAGTCCATTTTGAATATGAGAGTTATATGGACCCGTGAGCGTGGTCGCAGCTGTTATGAATATGATTGTTGTTGGTCCGTGATCGAGACCATCTTTGAATATAAGAATGATATGGACCCGTGAGCGTGGTCGCTTTCTTTTCGAGTATGACAGTATAAATATGGACCCGTGAGCGTGGTCGCAGGTTATGAATACGATTGTTGTTGGTCCGTGATCGAGGCCATTTTGAATATGAGAGTGATATGGACCCGTGAGCGTGGTCGCAGATGTAAAAATATGTTCGTTGATGGTCCGTGATCGAGACCATTTTGAGTATGACAGTAATATGGACCCGTGAGCATGGTCGCAGGTGTTATGAATATGATTGTTGTTAGTCCGTGATCGAGACTATTTTGAATATGAGAGTGATATGGACCCGTGAGCGTGGTCGCAGATGTAAAAATATGTTCGTTGATGGTCCGTGATCGAGACCATTTTGAATATGAGAGTAATATGGACCCGTGAGCGTGGTCGCAGATGTTATAAATATGATTGTTGTTTGTCCGCGATCAAGACCATTTTTGTATACGACAGTGATATGGACCCGTGAGCGTGGTCGTAGATGTTATGAAGATGATTGTTGTTGTCCGTGATCGAGACCAATTTGAATATAAGAGTGTTATGGACCCGTGAGCGTGGTCGCAGATGTTTTAAAATGACCGTTCTTCATCTCTGATCGAGACCTCTTTAATTTTTGAGTGACATGGACCCGTGAGCATGGTCGCTGACGTTATAGATATTACGGTTGTTGGCAGTGGCCCGTGATCGGGACCTTCTTTCTCTTTGGAGATAAGGACTAAGAAAAAGTATTGGGTACGGTCGCCGAGGTGGAAAAGATCTTTCAATCGGGCGGTTCCGCGCGCAACTCCGTTTCTGTTCCGTAGCCGTAGAGCCAATAGCTTGGCTAGTATTCAGTGTTTCTATTGTCATGAATTTGGCCACTTCCAGTGGAGTTGCCGTGCTCGTTTGCGGATTTGGCAACAGCCCGCTTCAAAACGTGGTCGCTTCCAGTGGGGACCTCATAATTTATGATCTCAAATGTCACGACTTTTCTGTCGGAGTTAGCTGATAGCCTTGTGGCACCTAGGGCGACTGTTTTTTGTATGATTTCAGGACGTCTGATAAACTACTGTCATCAACTGATTTCTGTGTCCTAGGCTTCTTTTACTTTATTGTTCCAGATTAGGGTGAGTAACTCTCATGGGCTCGCCCCTTTTCTGGGCTGCCTGTGGACGTGCCGTTATCGGGCGTGGGCAGTTACTCTCTCCTGATCGGGGACCCCATTCACCCAATGCTTTGTTTTTTGGAGGGGGGGGGGGGGGGGGAGGGGGAGGGATCTTTTGGTTGCCTCCTTTTAGAACTATTTTTTTTCCTTAGGGTGTTTGTTTTTCTCTTTAGTTTTGCCGTTTCTGCAGACTCAAACTGTAAAGCGGAGACGTGTGTCAAGCGGTCAGAGTTTTGATATTCCGTCTTGGGGTATTCGGATAAAGACTTTGATAGCGAGTGATCTAGATCCCTTCCCTCCAGTTCTAGCGGGCATTGGGTTAATGTGGATGGGGTTCCTGATCAGGAGAAAGTTAAAGGCAGTTGCCAAAACATTGATGATGTGTTGTCTATCCAGGACGCGCCCTGCTTATCCAGGTTCATCGCCAACAATGCCATTGTCTTCCGCGACATGTACTTACTGTGCCCAGTTTCTTGATACGCGGCATAATATTTTGCATATACACAATTAGTCGGCTGTAATTGGTCAACCGATTAAGCTTTGGGAATACTCTAGTCTCTTCGCAGATTCAACTGATGTCAATCAACGGTTGCCGAATAGCGAGTGCGATGCGCGGGTCACTCGCTCGTACTTCATCGTTGCGCATTTTTACTCCACCTTTCAACTATTCCCTATTCAAATCTATTCAAAGCGATTTATCGAAGAGTTTATGAGAAAACACATAGACTGTCCAGTGTATCAAAAACATTATCTGAAATAGTTTCATGCAGACTAAATGGTCTTCAGAGCAGCGCGAGGCGCGAGTTAAGAAGGGTCAGTTACGCGCCAGAGGAACGCGCGAAATCACATAAAATTTTCCCCCGAAAAAATAAAACGACGAGTGAAGGCAGCGAGCTTCATGTATGAATCAAAGGAGCGTGAAGAGCAGGTCACACGCGACTAGAGGAGCACAAAACGTTATGACTTGCGCTTTGCAAAAAAGGAAGTTCGCAAAAATAACCGGCCTGCCTATTGAGTTTTTTGTTTTTGTGAGACGAGCAATTGACTCTTAATTTAAGGAAGGCCACTTTTTGTCTTTGTCTTCGTGTGTCAGTATTTTAATCTAGCTGTTGTGAAGGCAGTTTCATGAAGAGAGACATTTGACGCGCTGAGAAAAGAAGCGTGTGTCAATGACTCGCGCTGATCCGGACAGCGCTTTGGGTTGTCGTGACAGACTTAGGCATTCCGCTTCAGTGTTTCTCGAAGTTTAAAATTTTTGAAAGGTTCTGTGAAATAGTCTCAGGCTGTTTTGAAAGACCTTTACAACGCGCCCGCCCCAAGCCAGCCCGCGACTACAACTACTCCTTTGGGAAAAAACATTCCTTTGTTTGCGAAAATAATTATTCAAATTTGGATCCGTTTTGATCGATCACGCATAAATTTGGAGAGAAAGCTAAGATGCCCAGCAGACGCTTTAGAAATTCGCGTTTTGACAGTACTTGCACTTATTGTAACCCCCTGGAAAATTTGCACGAGGCTTTCTGAACATTCAAGCTAACATAACCCTATCATACAACAAGATTCCAGCAATTATTTAAAGAGATATTACACCTCAGAGTGCGCCAAACCATTTCCTCATACAAACAAGATGCCGGAATAGCGAACTTTCATGTCAAATTTGACAGATGTTGTAGAACAGGGGCGTGGCCAGCATTTGCAAGAGGGGGGTTCCAAAGCTCCCGAGAGCGCCAAAGGCGTGATTTTGCGAACGCCATAGTCTCAAGCATTTAGGGGGTCCGGGGGCATTCCCCGGGGAAATTTTGAAAACTTAGGTTGTCTGAGACTGCATCTCGTGCATTTTGAAGGCAGTTTGACATGAAATAAGACGGCTTTCTGACAGATTTGCCGTTCACTCAGGTAGGATATTATGAAGAAGGTGCCGCGGATGCTTCGGTGCAAAGATATCGATTGTTGCACTAATGTCATTTGCCGACTGTAATGTATGTTCATTAGAGCAAGTCCAGACTCGCTCGCTGGTCATGGTCGCCTTCAAGTATGTCCTTACCCGATGCAATGTACTGAAAGATCGCTCACATTCTGCTGATATAATTGGCAACGTACGTGAAATTTCCAGTAACCTGTGTACATTTGGATAGAATTCATGGTCTTCTGCCAAGGCCTGAACTACACTGCTGGTTTTTGATCCACTGGCGCACTTAGCCATTTGCGCCGCCAAAGGACGATTTCCTCATTGGCAATCTGGACTGATGGAATGTCATCTGCATAGTGCTGCAAAGCAGCTTGCACAGGGTTTCCCTCTCGAGAAATTAGACAAAAGCGCTGAACCCCACATCGCAGGCTCGTATTAACAAGAAGCCCGTATTATGCATACTTTTGTCTTAAACCCCCAATATGACATGCTATGCCTTTTTAACTTATTTTTCTTTTCTTAAAGGCGAAGATTTAATCCGGGTGAAAGGGGGGTTCCAGGCATGTTTTTCTCTTGAAAATTGCTATGATCAGAACCCAAAAGGGGGGGTTCCAGAACCCTTGGAACCCTCCCCTGGCTACGCCCCTGTAGAAGTGCAAAACAACAGACAACAGCCCACAAGGTTTAATTGATCTTTCTTCTATAAAAGCCGTTTGATACATGTAGTTTATCAAAAGAAGTTTATGAGTAAAAGAAGCGAAATGTATACCCACTAGACATTTTCGGGACATTTTCTCTATTGTCGGAAGCACGCTTAGTTAATTAGCTTTCAAATTTAGCGTCGGCAGCTCATTAAAAGTCCCGGATGTGTCGCTGCATTGTGGGCGATGTTACGATTACGAGATCCCGGCCACTCCACAGGCATCCAGGCAAGAAATTTTGCTTGATCACCCCAACTGTGAAACTATTGTTCACTCGATACTGAGGATAACATAATATTCACGATCATATGCGTCATGCAAGATTTTGCCTCTTTCGTCTCCGGAGATTGGTACGATAAGCGCATCAGCATTACAGCCCCTGGCGATGCAAACTGTTGTAGGTTAGACACCTATATGGAGCAGTTTCACTTACGTTTGTCTGGGAGCACTTCACGATTCACGGATTTAGCAGCGGTGCGGCCATTTCAATGGCGCTGGCAGGTCTTAGTCTTGACGATATAATGGATCATACTATGCTAGAAATCCAGTAGGACACCCCTCCCCTACATAAAGCTAAAACAGGCCCTTAATCCGGCTGGTTCTGCGGCAAAGCTTGCGAATCTGGATATAGACCTAGGCAAGGATTATAAAACTGTCAATGGACTGAAAGGTTTTGTTACGGCTTTTCCAGCATAGATATCGAGACTTCCGATCATGTTGTTCGTGGATAATCTTTCAAGACATTGTATGTATAAGATAAGGTTTGGAAGGGTGTAAAAATATTTGAGGCGCGCTTTGTTATGAATCGTCATTATATTCTTTGGGGGGAGCTTTGAAGGGAGGAGTTGCCTTTCCATTCCTCATTAATGACAATAACCGAGGCAGAATAATACACTATGCAAAGTCATTGAATATGTATGTTCTGCCGAGGTGGTGTCATTAATGACATTCCTCCCGTGCAGTTGTTGTTTGCGGGGCTCAACGGCTCGTAGTAGTAGTAGTAGATCTTTATTTATACTCGGTTAAAAATCTTCAGTTACACCAATAGTATTTTAATTACAATCATTTATAAAAATTAAAATAACTATAAAACTGATTTACAAGATTGCCGAGTGGGAATCGAATGTTTCAAGTGCGCGGTTGATTTCCTTCTTAAACTGCCCAATTGATCTAATCGCCCTAATATTTTCAGGAAGAGAATTCCACAGTAAGGCACCGCTATAGCCAAAGCTACGTTTCAAATAATCGGTACGCGGCTTGGGTAAGTTTAACTTACGGAAAGAATCACGCAGGTCATAGTCTGTGTGCCGCTCACTGAACAAATCATGCAAGTACACTGGGGCTAACCCGTTAAGGGATTTAAACATCATTTAGCTTTCTGCTTTCTTCTTCTTAATGATAGGTGGTCCCACTTCAAAGTTTCAAGAAGCAGGCTTGAGTTTACCTCACAGTTGGCTTGCAGAATAACCCTAGCTGCTCGGTTTTGCAATTTTTGTAGTTTCTCGCATAGATAAGAACTCAATCCATCCCAAACGGGGGCACAGTAATCGAAATGAGGTTGGATTAAAGCGTTATATATTTGTACTGCAGTGGACTGAGAAATGAGGGACCTAATGCGCCTCAGAGCCTGATGGTGATCGATGTCTTCTCAAAATATGGTTGGATTCGACCCTTGAAAGATAAAAAAGGACAATCAGTTACTAATGCCTTTAAATCCATATTTAGCGCAAAGCGAAAACCGAAAATGTTATGGACTGATAAGGCAAGTGAGTTTTTCAACAGAACAATGAAAGATCTGCTTGATAAGAATGGGATAACTTTATATACAACAGAAAATGAAGAAAAATCATCTGTTGCCGAACGTTGGAACAAGACGATGAAGGAAAAACTCTTTAAGATGTTTAGCGCTAACAATAATACAGTGTTTTTTGACAAACTAGACAAGTTAGTGAATCAATATAATCATAGTTTTCATTGGAGCATTCGAATGTCTCCCGCAGAGGCGAGCAAACAGAAAAATGAGAAAAAGGTTTTCGCTAATTTATACGGAGATTTAATTTATGCTAAACGCAACCCAGCAAAATTTAAAATCGGCGACAGAGTTAGAATATCAAAATACAAGCGAAAGATATTCGACAAAGGTTTCACGCCGAACTGGACAGAAGAGATATTTGTGATTGACGAAATATTGAACACAAACCCCGTGACATACAGGTTAGTCGATCTGCTGGGAGAAAAAATAACGGGATCGTTTTATGAAGCCGAATTACAGCCTACTACGCAGGATGTTTTCCGCATTGAAAAGGTTATTCGCCGTGACCAGAAGAAAAAGAAAGCGTTCGTTAAATTGAAAGGCTATTCTGACAAATTCAATTCATGGATACCCCTGAGTGATGCGGAAAAACTATCTTAGCCTTCCCTTATCGGCAGTAGATATAAAACGATGATTCCGCGCCAAAAAGACAAAACCCCAAAGCCCCCTGCCCTAAGAAATTCCGAGAAAACTCATAGAAAGCGAACCCCTTAGAACTAACCATAGCCGACTCAGTGAAACCCCTGAATTCAAATAATGCAAATAATGCAAGGCGCCAGCATTAAAGACTAGCGCTAGTTAATTTTCAGGGGGATAATAAATGACACACAAAAGTGTCATTTATGTGGTTTTCTGGGACCCGCTAAATTTCTGGGGATAATAAATGTTACTTTTGAATGGTTTTCTGGGACCCGCTAATTTTTTAACGATAATTCATTTGATTTTCATTTTGAAATAACATTTTAACGATAAATTTAGCGGTAGTTAATTTTTTTATGATTTTAGCGGTAAATTTAGCGGATGGGGAAGTTGGTTTTGAGTTTTCTCAGAATTTCTTAGGGCAGGGGGCTTTGGGGTTTTGTCTTTTTTTGTCTTTTTGGCGCGGAATCATCGTTTTATATCTACTGTTTGAGGTTGGTGGGCCTAGTTTGGTGATGGGAAGGCGCTTCCAAACTGCAAAAGGTAACCATTGCAAAAGTACGAAAGTAAGAATGTTTGGTTTCCTAGTGTCCCTTTGGGTCATAATAAACTCAATTCCATGGTCAAAATGACGATGGCAAAGGCTGGAATTAAGGGATATTTCACTAATCACTCTTTGCGAACAACAGTGGACTCAAGATTGTCTCAAGAAGGTGTAAACGACAAATTGATTCGGGGTGTTACTAGCTGGGCATCGATTGGAAGCCCTTCATAGTTACAAACGGGAAACAAATGAACAACTACTTAAAGTTTCAATAATAATGCAAGGCGAGTCAAGTGAAACCACAACCAGACAAGATGTTGCTACTGCGCAGATTCTAAATGCTTTAGGATCAATTACTTTGAATATTTCAGGTGGAAATTGTAATATTACCATTAACAATAGCTAGAAAAAGTTTGAAATTGCTCAGTTTAAATTGACAAATGCAAGGACTTTTGTAAACTAAGTGTCAGAAACAATAAAGGCTCTTCCATTTTTGGTTGTCCTAAAAATTGTGGTCAATTAAGTGGAACAAGAGGCCATTATTGCGATCAGTTAAGTGGAACAGGAGGTCATTATTTTCAATAATGACCGCCTGTTCCACCTCAGTAGCCAAATAATGACCTGCTCGGTTCTGAAACAATCAGGAGAATCGTGGTTATTGAAAATAAGAACCTGTTTAAAACAATGAAAAGGTGCATTAATTCTAGATATAACAATAAAATAACTGTCGCACTAGGGTTTTCCGATTTAGTGGAAAAGTCTTTTGTTCGGAAGAAGGTTTTCTATCATTGTCTAAAAGTTTCTGGTTTAACGCCGAAATTAAACGTTGCAGTTTGTTACTTACAAAAGGCCCATTGTGCTTTGGAATTAACTTAGACTTAACAAGGAAAAATAGCTTGTGAACGTCTGGAACAATCGGGGTTCACCTCGGTGTAAGAACCTGTGACTTTTCCCTTTTTTTTTTGCGTTCGACGTTGGGAGAACGCAACCTAAACTCAACCAGCAAGAGGCCTGGGAACAAACATTTAGGGGAGAGAAACTCGATTTTATGGGTGGGTCAAGTACCGGAAATACGTCATAGCCTCTTCCGGCAAGGTGCGCGCGCACGTTTTTCTCCTTACGCGTAAGTCATAGACTCATCCAGCAAGTTCAGTGCGCGCATTGGTTTGCCATTTTTTCTCACCTCTGTTCTATTCGGTAAGTTTAATCTCTATCATTTTTGCAAGTTACTGCAGTGTTTTTACAACGAAGCTTGATCAGAAACATGTTTACTGCTTCTGAAAGGTACAGAAAGTCCTTTATTCCAGCTACAAAGAAGCGAATATGGCGCCTATTATCGTTCTGTGAGATGCCATCCATGAGAGAGAAGTCGGTAGAAAACAAACTAATACTAATTGATCATATGAGTCATTGTACTCTGACCTATTGCGGTCACAAATACAAATACAACTAGCGGTTCCATATTGGAAGTGAAGTGCTGCCACATTTGGAAGTTTTAATTTCGGCCTCGTGTAGTGATTATTAGGCCCCGTCCACACGTATCCGTTTTCGTTTGAAAATGCAAAAGTTTCTTTCCGTTTTTCAAAATATCTCCGTCCACACGTAGCGTTTTCGAATCGTTTTTGCCTGTCCACACGTATACGCAAAAACACTGAAAACGCTTCAAATGCCTCTAAAGAGCATGCGCGCCACTGATTTTAGCCGAGCCTGCGAGTTGTTTGTGGCTTTTCATCGCTTTTATCGCATGCGCAGTGGACTGAATTCGACTTCTTGACGTCATCGTTTTCGAGAAAATCCGTTTTCGGGTGTCCACACGAGAACGCAAAAACACCGTTTTCAAAAGTTTCCACTTTCGAAAGCGTTTTCAAAAGTTTCCGTTTTCGAAGACCGTTTTCACTGGATACGTGTGGACGGGAAGCGAAAACGGAAAAAAACTTTTGCGTTTTCAAACGAAAACGGATACGTGTGGACGGGGCCTTAAGTTTTGCCGTTAAAACTTGGTTGTTGTGTAATTAGTGATGTAAGGACTACGTCACGAATGTAAATTATCAATCAAGTAACTTGGAATACGTCTTCGTGAAATTCAGGAAGAATTACTTAGTGATGTATGCTTGACATCATAAATGAATATTACAAGTTATAAAAGAACGAAATGTCACTCAAACAAGTCTAAAACACTTCTTACCCATAACAATTAAACATTCGAACGCACTTAATAATCCCTGATTACTGCTAGTTTTACCTTTGTAGTATTGCATTCCCAGTTGACTCTATTGCTTTATGCCTTTTGTTTTCTTTGTTTTACATCACTCGTGAGTTTGTCAGGTTCTAACACCGAGGATGAGCCCGGACTTTGATTATACCGCAGAATCAGGCCCGAAGCGAGTGGATTTATAGGAAAACTTGAATAATGGCAAAGAAAACAACAAGAAAGCCGCTGCCAATGTCTTATGTTTTTATAAACCGGGGATTTCAATCGCCCAGCTTTGTTCTCATCTCATATTACTCCTCAAAACCAGGGCAAATTAGTCCCAAGGGTAGTGGAAAAGTTAATTACTCGCAAAGCAACAAACGAAGCTGATGGTTTTATAGGAAAACTTGAATAATGGCAAGGAAAATAACAAGAAATTAAAAGCCGCTGTCAATGTCTTTAGTTTTGATAAACAAGGGATTGAATTGTATACCACGCCCAGCTTTGTTCTCATCTCATATTACTCTCATATTATCTTTTAATGATGTTAATGTACGGAGTAAATGTTGATAAAAATGATGTTACGATAAAAACTATTAGACCACGACGCCCTATATATTGTCGATCGTGCCAAACAGAAAACGAGGCGTTTTCTATTAATTTTATATGGATGTCAGCCACGCACCTTCATTGTCTTTATATGCAAATGAAGGAAAAGCTTTTTCCATTTCCACTAAATCGAAAACCCTACTACATCGAGAAAGTGCAACAAGAAAGAACAATTTCTTTACGGTAGATTTTGGTCACGTGCTAGGCAACGAGATCTGCTAACAGATCGAATTTCATTTGAACGGCTAAAGAATTATTTTGATCGGCTTGCTGTGAACGGCTGAACAGAACAAAAATTTCGAACGGTAGTGAGCTGTTCTTCACTTTTACCCAAAATTATGTAAACAAGTGGCCCCATAAAATTCTTTCTGAACTTCATGTTTACCAACTGTGAATATTAATCTTGAATGAAACTAACTATAATAATCGAAGTCAGACATCGTATGTAGCAGAAAACAAATTTAGCCGTTTTAAATTTGTTGTAGTTGTCAGGAAAAAGTGTCAAAAGAGTAATTTGAAACCTGAATACAGACTATGCTCTTCCATGAATTTGCTGTTTTCCTTGCGGTTTTGCTCGCCAAATTACAATTACAGCGGTTACCATTAAGGTGGCTGAACACAGTTTCATTGTACTTATGCGTCATTTATTGTCATTTTAAAACTACTAGCGTCTGAACGCCCAAAATTGGTGAGGCATACGATTAAGCAACAAGCTATATATTTTGATATTTTTGTTGAGCTTTTAGGGTGTTGCCATGGCAACACGGTGGATTGTAAATCAGCCTGCAATATTTGGTTTCGTTTATTTTCAGAAAATCTAGTCGTTAGATTTTGTCCATTATTTGTCTCCAGTAAACTCGTAAAAATATTCGCATGTTAACACTAGTCTCATGTAATTTTAACAGAGGGATCTTCCGTAATTTGTGATTTAATATGTTTGCGTTTTGTAAAAATCTCCTTTGTTAGATTTCAAATTTCTGATGGCAGGTGAGTTCGGCATATTCTGAACTATTATTGTGCCAAATTTCGTTAAAATCTAACGAGTGGTTCCGTAGAAATCAGCTGCGCATGCGTTGCATTTGACTGGGTTCTCGATCCAAAGACAAAAACGACCAAAAAGGCAGTGTATTTCTTCAATGGTTCTATAAATTATCTATTGATTCAACAAACATTTTTACGAACAACAAATTGTTGATTTTAAGACGAAAAACAACACTTTCGCGATCCATGCTGAGCAAAATAAAATGATCGCTGAATAGGCGCCACGTTTGTTTTTCTCAAAACTCTGCACGTGCTGAATCACGTAAGCAGCTGAAATTGAAGAGCGCGTGCAAACTGTGTTCAGCCACCTTAACACGCGACCCATCGCTCTTCATCCCCGAAGGTCAAACTTGAGTTTGGTGGACCTCAATCAAAGAAAAGCCGTTAACATTGTTTTTTAAATTCCGACTGGATTCCCGAACAATTTTACCAATAAGAAATAGTAAACATTTTAAAACAACAAATTTCAAACTCAATTACAGTTTTGAAAAGAAGATTTCATTCAACATGATAAAATCTGGCGCTTCGTGGAGCCGCGGCTTCAGTAGTTGTGATCCTCTTACTATTCATCATGCATGTTTCACTAGGTTGTAATTTATCACGTGCAGTGAAATTTAAAGTTGTATTCTAAAAATACCGTTTATACAAACAGCAGCTTTTCTTTTTGTTTAAACTGGCTAGTTTGATTAAGTTTTACCTTCTATCAACGGGTGCAATTGTCGATTTTTTAGCTCTGTCTGCTTGAAATCTTGTCGGAGTCTAAAATAGTTTTAACGGGTTTTCTTTGATTGACGTCCACTAAAACTCAACTTTATCCGACTGTTTTGAAGGCAGTGGGTCGCGTGTTATTGGTAACCGCTGTAACACATGACCCATCGCTCTTCATCACCGAAGGTCAAACTAGAGTTTGGTGGACCTCAATCAAAGAAAAGCCGTTAAGTAACATTGTTTTTTTTTAATTTCGACTGGATCTCGAACAATTTTACCAAAAAGAAATAGTAAACATTTTAAAATAACAAATTTCAAAGTCAATTACAGTTTTAAAGAGAAGATTTAATTCAACATTATATAAAAAACTAGAGCTTCGTGCAGCCGCGGCTTCATGAGTTGTGATCCGCCTACTATTCATCATGCATCGCTGTTTCACGGTTTCTACAAACAGCATGTTTTCTGTTTTGTTTAAACTGGCTTGAAAATCGAGTTTGATTCACCTTCTCTCAGCTGGTAAAATTGTCGATTTTTAGCTCTGTTTGTTTGAAATCCTATAAGAGTCTAAATTAATTTTAACGGGTTTTCTTTGATTGACGTCCACTAAAACTCAACTTTATCCGACTGTTTTGACGGCGGTGGGTCGCGTGTTATTGATAACCGCTGTAAGCTTTTCCAAACTCTACAGGCGCAACCGCACTTCACGTGTTCCACTTTACAATTGCCCACCAACAGTCAACGACATACAAGACTATCTTAATACTCAGTACTCCCTATCATCAAACCCTAAACTGACGTGCATACACATTTTTAATTTTTAATCCTAACCCAATACGCCTAATACAACGACGCCCAAGTATACGCTCCCGCAGCGTCTTATCCATTCTATTATTAAAACTTCATATTACCATTAATTTGCATACATTGAAATAATAGAACGGATGAATTTGAAGGAGGGTAAAACACTAAAATTTAACCGCAACATATATTATTTAATATGTAAGCTGCATGTATCTTGCATGTATCTAATAAAGAAGGAAGGAGTTACAGTATATAATTAGAGTGATTATGTCAGCAAGCAACTTTTTAAATTTTTAAAGCAACTTTCTCTATTTTAAGCAACTTTTGGGGATATTTTTGAGCAACCTTTTGACAATTTTTGAGCAGAATCTGTCTAACCCTAGGCTCTATTGTCCCATCGTTTACCCGCTACACTACTTAGGATTTGGCTAATAACCGAGGTCAAATTTTGTTATTTGAACGTAGACATGGGGAAAGAGTTTACATCTGAGTGATGGATCGAGTGAGCGAGTGAGTGAGTGAATTAGCCACCGTTACCGATAACCCGTTCATTACGCTTGCGCGTATTCACGAGTTAAAAATAGCAAAGAGAAAAAAATTATTGTGAAGGAGGAGAAAGTGTTGAAATAAAGACTGAAGTCCAATTGGGGATCTTGAGAAAGAGCCTCATTCGATTTCAGTCAGTAGACTACATCTCGCATAGTTTTTGAATGACCAGTTGGAGAAGATTTTATCACAAAGTTTTCAAAAGCATATCAAACAACTGACTCTTAAACTTCTTCCAAGTGTCAATGTAACAGCATACGACACTGTAAGCTTAACTGGAGAGAGACTACCTCGCCAGTCCTAATAACGTCACAGAGATTTTTAAAACGAAACCTAACATGTACTGTTCAGTTTGGATAGTAGGTAGATGTTTTTGAACGTGAACAACGCCAGTGGTAGAGTGATTTTATACCAACATCACTCACATTTCTTAACCTCATCATCATCATCAGGTCGAGGGGTCACCTCGGACCCCTACGCCTTGTTCCTCACATCCTTTTCTGTCCTCCATCGCTGTCGGTTGTACTTTAAGAATTACAAATCGTGCCAAACGGTGAAATAATAATTGTCTGCTTCTATCCTCCCACCCGACTTGGGTTTAACATTCATTTAATAGTCGAAATATACTCAGAGAAGCTGTTTTTAAGGGAAACAGAACGGAAACATAACGTAAGAACTTATTGCTGATGGAGATCAACCAAACAGTCATGGAAAAATTACAACACTTATGAGATATATGAATGAATGAATCATACATGAACTGCAGATATCATAGAAAATGTAAAGAGAAGAAATGATCCTCAATTCGTATACTTACATTCTGTATCCGCAGTTCGTTTATGGTTCATACATTCATATACCTCATTTGTCGTTCTATTACTTTGGCGGAACTTGCTTCAGTTAGTAGAGCATCGCACCGGTAACGGAGGTTATGGGTTCAAATCTCCTTGAACTTATTTCTTTCTCACGCTTCTTTGCAATTACCTAAATTGCAAACACAACTACGAGGATGATTCTTCACTTTGCCGTCATGGAAAAGTCAAAAAATGTAAATAGTCTTTTAAATAATCTTGAAAAACATGCAATTGTCGAAATCAGTTAAGCTCAAATGTCGTGTAGATTTGTGTTTTGTCAAAACTGATAATTTTTATGTAACTAGTTTAATCTGAAGATGAAGAAATTAAACAATAACCTGTCTGGTCTTATCAGGTTTAAAACGTTTGGAGAGAAAGCCCTGAGTTTCAATTTCTTCAAGGACGGTACCCCAGATCCTAACTTACTGAGAGAAAATGACATGTGCCTGACGTTACGTATGTCATCTGTGCAGTATGTCCACACAAAGCGATTCCAGACAGAGTTGGTTGTATTCTTTCAACATTATCTTCAACTCCAAGAGGTGCTGGGCAGGATGAGGGCTGCTTCTGAAGGAAATGAGGTATGTTGTGTTTGCAGTCATGTGTGATCCCCCCAGCTTTCATGGGCATTTTTACATTTTTGGGGTCAAAAATGCCCAAAATTAAATCGTTTAAAGTACCCTTGTTTGTTAAACACTAGAACTCTCACTCCCTACCAAATCCAATAACCTTTTCCTAATGAACAGTCAAATCCATAACTATAACACTAGGAATGCCTACTCTTTTCGCTTGCCACTATGCAGAACGAACACCAGACAGTTCTCAATCTACTTCCAAGGTCCAAAGTTTTATAATTCGTTGAATTCTACTATAACTGGTTCGTCCTCTCCCACCTCTTTTAAAAGAAAGCTTAAAGAATTCCTTCTTAGTACGTATTAGCTTCTGTATGGCTCTAATTAGACTGTTAAATTAAAATTAATACGTGTGTGTGTGTGTGTGTGTGTGTGTGTGTGTGTGTGTGTGTGCGTGCGCGTGTATGTGTGTGTTAGAGAGAGAAAGAGAAAATCCATGGTCAAATTTAGCTAACATAAGTCCATATTGTAATTATTATATTAAGACTAGTTTTAGTTTAAGTGAGGAAACCTGACTCATTATAAGCCTCGTGGTTTCTTTCAGGTCTCCTCGCCATTCGCTTTTTTCTGTAATCCTTTATTATTTCCATCTTGCGTTGTAAAATGTTGTTTATATGGCAAATAAAGAATGAATGAATAAACGAATGAATGAAAAGGACGACATAAGTGAATTTTAGAAGAAAGAACAAACCATAATTAGAGTTTTAGCGAGCTTTTCCAAGACACGAGGCGATACACTTTTGCAATCCATTTTCATCCCGGCCGTCTGCAGCACAAGACACTTAGTTTTACTCTTACGGCACTAGTTGAATAATCTTAAAGAAAACTGAACCAATATTTTGGGTTTCCACTGATTTAAATTTCTTTTGGCTTCTTAAAGTAACACTAAAAGTTGTGACATACATGTAGCCTCAAACCTGAGGAGAAAGTATTTTGGTTGCCTGCCCTTGGAATGTGATGAGGAATGATAAGAATGCTTGCAGTACGAAGTACAAGAAAAACATAGAAACGAAAGCTGAATGAACACCTGGGAGGTGCTGGTATCTTGCTGATGGAAGAGAGCACAGTAGCGGAAACACAACTATTATCTCTAACTTTAGAAGAACTAGAGTTCTCAGTCGTTTTTTGGAAGCTTTCCAAGCCTATAACTCTTGCGATGGTTTACAATGCATAAGAGAAGGAAAATTACCTTTCTTTGTTCTTAAGTGTTTTTATTTAATCCGCCTGCTTCTTCCTCCAATCTACAACTGCCACGCTCGGAAAGAATTATCTGACCGTTGTAAACGGTTTTCAGTAACACGATTTGAGATTTGACAGTCAGGACATGAAAACATAGCCATTGCAGCTAGAGAGGTAGCTGTATACTGAGGTGGTCGTTAGAGTAGGTTTTATTTGTAGATGTAGTTACGAAGTATCTTGCGTAATCTTTGCATTCTGGGTTGTCTTGCAACACAACAGGTTTCATGGATGTTTTCCAGAGGAACACGAGTAGCACTTGACATAAAAGCTGGCAATCCAGTTATTCTTTTGCCTCGCTCAGCCAAGTCCTGCCACATGCTGGTAGCAGATCTTGGTAACATCACTGTGGTCAATGAATTTCTTTGGGAAGGGTCGTTTGGTACACTGGCTTATACCAAAAACAAACAAAGGGCACAATCCCAAAATGATCAGTTAGGTAAGTCTTTAGTTGTGGTTCCTATTTTTGCAATGAAAGTAAATCTCTGCTGTGGAATACTTCTGGTATTATTCTATAGTATTCTCCAGCTGTTTCTGACGTCTTTGTTACACTTTGTGTTATTGTCATACGAATTTACGTAAAATAGGCACCGTGCTATATACGAATTTACGAATATACGAATTTACGAATTTACGAATTTACGAATATACGAATTTTTACGAATATACGAATATACGACTTTAAAAGTTGTTAGTTCTTTTCGTGCTTTGTTTAAGGAAACTAAAGCTGCAAAATTGTTGGGTCGCTAATGAGCCATACATTCTTTGTAAAATGTTGTGTTTTTGAAACAGCATTACACGACGAATATCTGGTATATCGGGCTCAAATTTTCAGAGAAAGCTAAATGCCCTTGATGAGTTGATGAGTTCATTTTTTGTAGCGCGATTAGCAGAATGAAAGGCATATGCTAACGAAGAAATAATTGTGAACAAAAATTCTCCCATTGGCTCAGGATCGTCCCACACATGGCCTTTTCGTCCCTTTTTTCCCAATACAATGGCCTTCTCATTTATTAAGTGTTGTGGTTGATGATAGGCTGTTATGTATGTTGCTGGTAAATTATCTAAACACTACATTATAGATACAATATGTCCTAGTTTTAGGAGGGTATTTTTGGCCCCACTTATAGGAATAGGATAATGAACAATTTTTCATCTACATGTAAGTGGAGGTGAATAATGGATAAAATCTACCACTGTTCACCAACACTGAGGTGAATATTTGTTTTAGTACATACCATACAAGTAAATAGACAGCCTAAAAATGTGAAAAAAGACTTGCGGCTAAAATCCAGGCCTGGAGGTGAAGAGCAAAAATTACAATCCCGAGTTTGAGCAGCGAATCATAACGCGCGAAAAACACTATCCACTTGTTTGGCATATACTAATTGCAAATTTTTACCCCCATATATGTGGCACTGTGTGGTTGTTTGATGTTATATATTAAACAAACACTCGGAAGAGTGTTTCATCACACCGAGAAGTGTTTTGAAAAAACGAAGCTTAGCCGAGTTTTTGTTTAACCAACTTTGAGGTGTTTGGAAACACTGTTCTAGTGTTTGATCATTAAATATGCAGAGAAAACTGAAGTATAAAATAGGCACTCTATGTTTATTAAGATCGGGTTTCAACACCTCCACCGCCTGTATGATTTTCTTTGTTGAAACTTGATGAATTATTAATTAGTTTTGCATTGCTACGCGTTGTGATTGGCTAAAAAATCTCGCGCCACTTTATCGACCAATCAGAAGTAAAACCAAAACCAATCGTGACATGCTCGCACACGTCTTCCTGCGCTTGGCGCCGCCGACATGTAATTGCTTCGAGCTCTGATTGGTTCATTGGATTGTTTACCACTGCTGTGTTTGGTCAGAGTTATTACTTTGGTTTTGGTTTTACGACACTCAATTGAAAACTGCTCTAAGTTTGAGGAGTTATCTTGAAACATGTTAACCTCCAATTTTTCCACTTTTATCATTAACATGTAGCTTTCAAATTTTTCTATGTTCAGGACCTAACCGCACTCAGCATGTGTGTTTGCTGGACAGTATGCACATTGAACTAGTGGATATGGATCTGTTTACAGCTACAAGAGTAGCAGTCAACAACCAGCAGCCCTCTGCGGAATTCTCTTACAAAAGCCAGGTTTGATATAGACTACAGTGCTATTAAAGCATTTTTCATACTTAGAAGGACAAGTGCCCTTTCAAACCTCCTTTTGATCGGACACTTTACGAAATTGGTCGGACATCCGCCATTTTGGATTTTTTCTGAGACACAATCAGTTACCATACATGGCTTGCTATAGAAGTTTTGCGGTTTGCATTAGAGGACGACTTCAAATCACACGACCTTTTATGAAGTTTTTAAGACTGAGAGAGCGTTTTACAGCAAAATAACTGGTGCAAATCATGGAATTTGGAATGAAATGAATGAAATGCATTGCGACTTTCAAGACTAAAGTCGTTTTTGTTTTCGGCAACCATGTCTGAGCGTAACGTAACGTCGGACGACGGACGTTTGTTATATCCAGCACTGTAATAGCGGAGCACTCGCGGGCCGATGGCCCGGTTGCGAAGCCCCATACTCATAGAACCTATGCCCGTCATTTTTCATGGTCATGGCTAGCGGAATGTTTCGCGGGCGCGTGTCTGTAACATGTGTGTCGCGCAAGGCTAGCTCGCAGGCGCGTATGACGTCGCAAAACATGCGCGTATGACGCCACACAACATCCGGGATCTTTGAGGCTTTGTTTTTCGCGCGGCTACACAGCCGTCAGCAGAATCTTTTGCTTTTCTTAGCGGAGAATTAAAGTCGTTATTACCCAACACTTTTTTTGCGGTTTGCTACTCAAGACAGGGATACTAATTAAGGGTACTCAGAAGCCGCTTCAGTGGAAAAAGAAGAGTTTTCAGGGATAAAATCTTGCTTCAAGCAACTTTAATTGTACGTTTTTAGCAATGCGTGAACATGAGAAGCAGAGATTTAAAGAATTTTCAAGTACAGTAGTCGCCGGATGGACTTAAAGGTAAAACAAATTACATTATTCGATGGGAATTTATGTTGATATCAATCTGTGATTGACGTTTTGTTTGTGTTCTCGTAAGGTTTGGAGAATTGTTTTTAAAACTTGTAGCTTAAATTCAGTTGTATTACATTTGAAATTTCTTGAACTTCATCGAAGACACGGCTCTGATTCGCTTGACGATGACGCGTTTTACTTTTAAACATAAACTAATGGAGATTTGAATAAAACTTTTCGAAAGAAGATTGTGTTGTCCATTTTTATGTGTTTGTTCATTCATTACATAGACTGAAAAGCGATTTTACGTAAACAAAACAAGACTTAGATTTTATTAGTTCTATTTTCACACACTTTAATATGTTTGTGTATTTTTGCCATTTTGATTTCCAAATCAGTTTCTCGGGTAATTTTTGATCAACTGTATTTTATTCGGAAAATAGTCCGTGCTAGTTATTCTAGAACGAGAAAAGTTGTTTTTCTGACCTTTTGTACGGTCTAAATACTGTGCAGACGGTCGGGTAATACTGTTTTTGAGAATTGCTAAAATTTAAAAATAGCCCGGTCGTCAGTGTTAATTTTTGTGCTTCCAACCTTTCGCCTTAGTTAAGTTTCACCTAAGTTAAGCTTGTTCACAGAGCGACGCTGTTAGGCTTAGCCTATCTATATATATTAAAAGCATACTGACAATTTGCCTTTTTTAATGTTTAAGCACTATTCATTAAAATTTTCATGGTTAACATATAATTTGTCAATCAGAGTGTGTGTCTATAGGATAATATCATTTATGATAAAAACTGCCCTAAAGTTTTCCTTTGTTTCTCGTTTCCTTATTTGATAACAGGGCTTAAAGTTGCTAAAGGAGAAGTGCATACTAAACTTTACAGTTGAACGTAACTTGGACTGGGCTTTTAGTAGAGCAGGTATGTAGTTTTTTTTCATATTTTATGCAAAATACTCAACTAAACACAAATTGGGAACAAGCGGTGCACAGGAGGTGATATGCTTATGATAAGGACTTTAAGCAATGACGACGGAGGGCTCTACTACGGCTACCGGAAGTCAATTCTCACGTCTGTCGCTGATGTTCAGCCGTAGTATGAAATTTGACTACGTGAGCGGGATGGTTTGGCCGTAGTCGCTACTACGTCGGGTTTATTTCTCTTCTGTATCCTTTTCTTACGGATTTCTCAGTGTTAAAGTATTTTAACGGACCTTATATCCTTTTTAGTCAATGACAATGTAATTTTTCTCAAACTTGCCGCCCACAAACGTGTGATTCTGTCACGAATTTACAAACAATTTTCGCGATTGAAATTGAAGTGCCGGCACAGCGAAGCGAAATTCGTATGCTCTAAGGTTTTATCGCTGAAAGTCCAGCTTTAGAAGTTGAATGAATATGCCTTTATACCTTACATATGCGGGGAAAGGATTCTACTTATGCTTGAATTTACTTTCAGTTAAAATTACATTTAGTTAAGCGTTTTAACATTTAATAGATTGTTATTGTTGTGGTTCAAAATGCAGAAAATGTACCGCATTTCAAAAGTCGTAAGACTCGTTCAGAAATCATCTCTTGGTCCCAACAAAGAAAAATAAAGTCCATGTTCTTTTGAAAAATGCCATTCCGTTCTCTGAAACCTATATAAAAGAGAGGCTTTCAACTTCTTAGCCATCGATACCATTTCGCAAACAAATTTGCATTTCACTGTTCCTCGAGCGCTCACGGACGTACTCTCTCCAGTCCCCTTTGTCACGGTAGCCGTAGTAGCGTCTTCCGTAGTGATTTTCTTAAAGTCTCTATTCCCTAACGGGAAGCTCTCATGTTGTTGTCCCAGTTACTCACTGGGACACACTTTATACAATGTAAGCGAGACCATTCCAAAGTGGGAAAATATATATGGTACCAGGGAAGATTACACTACGTTGGGGGCTAATTTCTATTATTATTATTATTATTATTATTATTATTATTATTATTATTATTATTATTATTATTATTATTATTATTTTTCGATGCATTATTTATTTTCTTCCTTTTCATTGACCGAGAGCACACCACGTGACCTGCGAATAACTGCCTATGAATAATTCTGCTCATGCACACAACGGTGCAAAATTGTTTTGCTGCGAATAATTGTTCTTCTCCCGTCCTCAACAATGACAACCCGATTTCTGCTCTGTTTTAGCAGTTATGAATAACTATTAAATTGAAAAACAAACTCGGTGATCGAATGATAAAACAACTATTGAACTCGACTATACGAAATATACTAAAGTTGCAGCCAGGATTCATGGTATCATAAAAGTACGTAAAATGTTTGACATTTTTCATTGTTACTTTTTCTCATTCCATTGAAACCGAAGAAGACCTAAGTTCTTAGGTCGAAACGTCTTTCAAGTATTTCATACAAAACGTTTGTTTTAACGGTTTTTAAGAAGCCAGTGTTAAACATTTTACGTAATGTTTACTACATGAGCGGGAGTGTTGTATCGGCCTATACAATCACGAGCCGAAGGCGAGTGAATGTATAGTGTCGATACAACACGGACGCGAATGTAGTAAACAACTTGTGAAATTCACATTCATATGTGAATTAGATACAACCACTCTGGAATGTAAATTAGATACAACCACTAGTGAGTTGTATCAAGATTGTATCGGCCTATACAGGGTAACCATGTGATTGGAATGGCTCATTTCTATTTGTTAGTACCCTTATGAATTATTAATGAATTTTACAAGTACTTTTATAAAACCATTGAACTTGACTATCACAAAATATCGCGATTTGTCGCTGGCGAGCAGGCCAATAACTGATCTGCTCGCCGCTGATAAATCACGATAGTTTGCTCAACCTGCCAAAGGATATTACCTGCCAAACCCTCCACTAAGGTGCATGCATTAGATGATAAGGTTAGACCTCCACGTGGCTCGGATGACCACGTAGAAATGGCGGTCCCGTCTCCCATGGGGACGTAAAAGAACCACTGAGGACGTAACAAACCCTGGCTGTGACCACCCTCAGTGTCACTTGTTCATGGGTGGGGTGGGTCTGATTGATTGTGAAGCGCATTTGAATATTTATATAGAATTTGCGCTATACAAATGCATAAATTTATTATTTATTATTTATTATTAAGCCTAACGGCCATACATTGCTACTCTAGTAGATAGAAACACCGGGTTTTGGCTCACCCCCCATTTCCATCCCCATTTTTAAACCCTCATCTCATTCAAATTCCCAAGGTCACCATTTATCAACGCTGAAAAAAAGCACAACCCCTAAAAACCTGTTGAAATCAAGCAGAAGCAAAAATAAAATCCAAAAAATCAATTTCTCAGCGCTGGAAAGTCAGCACTTCTTTTCTTGCTAGCTCAAGGCAGAAACAAAATGACTTCTTTATCCTCTTTGATTTCAAGCGTTATTTTCAAAATCTTTATGCTCCCAAGCAAGAGTGCTCACTCCATCTTCGCGAATAAATCTCTTGTCATCATCTGCGCTCAAAGCGATCTTGTTGACTGTCTCTGAGAAGATCTCATGCTTATGGCTTCTCATCACATTAATTTTTCTCATTTGTTTAATTTTTGTGAATAAACAGTTTTTGTAGTCTTCATGCGAAATCTTCTTTTTGGTAACAGCCTTTGTTATTCCTTTACACTTTTTCTTCTCTTCACCGTCAAACATCTTATAACTGTATAATTTTGATCTCAACCCAACAAACTCTTCAATTATCATTCCACCAGCTTCATCCTTCATCATTCCAATGACTTTCTTGTTTTTCCCCGTGGGAATCCCAGAAGGATGATCTTTGGGAATGTCGCTTGTATCAAACATTGTTTCAGCATCATCACTGATATCTTTGAAGAAATCATCTGTTTCAATTTCATGTGCAAGACTGTCAGTGTCCGTGAAGAGCAGCTTAGCGTCTTTCCACTTCTTTTTAACATAGTTATAGTGAAAATCATACATCAATATATTTGACAAATCGAGAATGCACATTCCGCAATAGATTGGTTTGTTGAATTTCAAGGAGATTCGTTTCATGTGCATAGCAATAAGGTTTTCGTCAAATATTGTCAGATAATGGAAATTCGGTTTTGAAGCAGGTTTTTTGCTTTTCTCTCATCATTCAGCAGACGGACATCAACTATTTTTCTGATATTTTCCACTGAATTATTCATGAGCTTGAAGAGATCTTTCTCAAAAGCGTTCTTGGCTTTCATTCTCAACTCAGTGTTTTTCATGATATAGCTTTCCAACCATGCTTCTTCTCTGAATTTTATTCATCTGTGAATCTTTTTCACAACCAAGCCAAGGCTTTCATAGAGTTTCAGGTTTCTCGAATGAAGAAAAGTATTTTTCTTGTCACTGAGATTAGGGATGAGTTTTTCAAATTTATTAATAACAACTCTCTCTGGGGCAAGAGGATAATCATTATGCAAATCATGCAAGCTTTCTGGGTATTCCAAATCAACTTCAAGGACGCATGGAATGTTTTTCCAGTCTTTCAATACTTCCTCATTCATCCATTTGAAATCTCCAACTGGGAGTGGTTGTAACATTCCCCATCCATACAGATTGTTTGCGTCCAAATATGAATTGAATGTTGAGGGTTTTTCAGGATCAAACAGATCACCCATATATTTGTTATTTGATCGCCCATAACGATGCGTAATCATTGAGATGCGGCATCTAGCTCCCTGCTCAAAGAATTCAATTTCAACTTTGCTTTCTTTCAAAGCAGCATCCCAAGCAATACATGGAGCGGTTAAATACCAAGCTGGATCCAAGTCATAATTCTTCATGCAAACTTTCCTGAATTCTTCAAAAACATCTGCAAGCAGGCAAACATCAGATTTCAAACAGAGATCATGATATTCACCCATTGTTTTCATGCCAGATTCTTTCCAAACTGTCTTTGCATGCCCATAGTCTTCCTTTGAAATGTTGGTGTCATTCAAAATTGAATAAAATTTCTCCCTCTTTGGAAGGGATGTCGCATTGAATTTTTAAAAACTGTTCATCCAGTCATAGGGATAAACTCCTTTTCTTGTGAACAAATGCTCTCTTTGCCTGTTCAGGGGCAAGGTTCTTGACCAAATTCTCAAGAGAAGAAGCCATGAATTTGAACGAGTCAATGAAGCGAAGTTCATGGGAAATCACTTTCTCGTTATTCTTGAAGACATTCCAAGAAATGAAAAACTTTAGAAGAAAGATTGAAATAAGTCAGTTTGCTATGACAAAATATGAAAATGTTTTGACTGAATTGAGATCGTATCTTAGGGGCGATTTCTTTGATTTGCAAGAATTCATTAGAGAAATGAAAGTTATAGATGGAATTGTGGCAGATTTGTGTTTGAATTTAGAGAAGTATGAGCAGGATTATGAACATCACTATGCACATCCTTACCCAGCTTTGTTGCCAGCCCCAAAAGGATTGGGTGATTGAAAGATTGATCATATTGTCAATGATAATATGACCAGGAAACAAAAAAATGGATTCACGAAAGTGGACTCACAAAGAAACTGCTTATGACACGCGTTCATTAAGCTGTTTCAATGTCAATGGTTCATCTTCATCTGACTTGAAAATTCCCTTTTGACGATGCGGCTCTGGATCAAACTCATCATCTGATTCTTCATCATCATATTGATCAAAGAAGCTAGGTTGTTCTATCAATTCCTTGATCAAAACTTCTTGAGTTGTGATTGTGATGGATGCGATATTTCCAAGAAAAACTTGGCGAAGCCTGACGACAACAGAACCTGTGAAAGGAATTCCAATCCAGTCATGTGGATTCAGGCGTGTTTTAATTTCCTTAACAGTGCCATCTGATCTGGGTTTCTGAATGAGTTTGTTGAAACGACAATTGATCTTTCCAGATTTGTCTGTGTAAAGCTTGGAATAAAGCTTATAATATTTTGAATTGTCTTCTTTGATGATTGAAAAATCCCTGAAGGAGGCATGTTTCCGGCTTATCTTTTGGATTTCATCTTTCTTGGCAATGGCGAGTTTGTTGATAGCAGTCTCAAAAGAACGAAGCATAGGAATATCATCATCATTGAGAGTGAGGCCAAGAGAAAAGCTTTTCTTGTCTGAATTGATATGCATCCATATTTTCATCTTGCCTTCAAGAAGAATATTGCAAGGCTCCGCCTCACTGCCGGTGTCAACCAATATCGGCAAGACAGTAAATGAAAAATCACCTCTCTTTTTGGTTTCTGGTTCTGAAAGGGTTATTTTCTGGTTCTCGTAGTTGTTGCTTGTGATTATTATTTTATTATCATAGATAAAAAAATAAAAAAAAGTTTTGAAAAGTTTTGAAGTTATGAAATCAAGCCGCCGGGGCGGCTTGGAATCAAACCATCCCATTCCAGCTCGGCTGATTCCAAGTTGGCGTCGTAGACTGCATCGTATTCCTCAAAATAATCTGGAGGCAAAACATATTGTCTTTTGGTGACTTCTGTGGCAACAAGAGATACTGAAGTTTTCAATCCAAGAATAATTTGCCTCAATCTTAGATCAACTTGGCCATCAAAAGTTATTCCTATGAGATCATTGGCCTTCAAGAATTTTGAATCACGATCACAGAAAAGACAGGAAATTTCTCCATCTTCGTCAACATAAAGTTTGATTCGAAGTTTATTGTCTTTTGAAATTTCCAGGGAATCGTCTTGAACAAGCTCTTGAAGGTTTTTGGTTAGAGCCTTGCAGCATAGAATGTCATTCCCAACAAGAGTCAATTCGAGAAAATATTTTGGCACTGTTCCAATTTCGGTTTCAGGAACTATATTTTCATAGGACCATTAAATGTGAGATTCACAGGTTTGCCATCTTCCCAATGGAATTGGAATAAGTGTGAGGGAACGATGTTCTTGAGGTTCTCCAACAGTCAAGGACTGATATTGTTTGTAAAATTGATTTTCAAGGTTAGCTTCCATATTTTATTTTGGAAGACAAAATTTTTACCAAAATTCAACTTCCTTGAGATATTCGTGATGAATTTCCATTTCTTCATCAAGATTCAGATAAGCAGGTTTTGTGGCTGCCATTATTTGAAGATTGGATTTGTCTTTGAAAAAGGCATCAATTGCTTTCTGCGAATAAAAGTCATATTCCAGCTTGGCTGATTCTTTGCCATCAGGAGACGACACATGAAACATGAAAAGCTTTTGCCTTTCTGTTGGATTTCTTTGGGTGATAAGTGACCGGAAAGCGTGTGATTTTGTAACTGATTCTTTGCCTTCTCTGAGGAGCTTATAGATTGTTTGAAGATGAAGACCGAAATGTTTGGCAGCTTCTTTTGGTGAATCAAATTTAAGGTCGTCCAGAATGATATCAGCTGTTTTGATGTGACCATCCAAAAGAAAAACTTGGCCATCTGATTGTTTTGTGGTTGTTTTTCCTTTCCGGAAAGCATGTCTGAGTGTTGAAGAAAGAAGGCTCATTTCTTTTGCAGCCTTGTTGATATCTTTGAATATTTTTATTTCTCCAGTTTGTCCATTAGCATCAACTGGTTTAATCTGAATGTCGTCGTCTCTCATTTTATATAGCTGAGATGTCTTTTTTGATTTTTCAAAATTTTGTGTTTGCTATATAAAATGGACTCACGAAAGAAAACAAATATTTCGTTTGCTGACTTGAGAAGGTTGGCAACTCACATGAATATTAAAGGCCGCTCAAAAGCAAGAACAAAAAGAGATTTATAAAGGCTTATTCGAAAGAATATGGGTGTTGATAGGTCAGTTAAAACCGAAAAGCCGATGAGATTATATGAACTTAAAGCTGTAGCAAGGTATTATAACCTGGCTGGATTTGAGAAAATTAGAACAAAACAAAATATGATGGATTTTCTCCGGAATAATCTGGGAGAAATCTCAAAAGATCTCAATCGGGATAATTTCCCCAAGCTGATGCCTATCTTGAGCGAACGCAAGATAAGAGTAGAAGAAAGTTTGACTGAAGCGTTGAAAAAATCTGATTTCCGAAGATTGAAAAAAGATTTGGAGATGCTTCGAAAACAGCCAACTCTTTAAGAATCTTATGGCCTGAGAAAAAGCCGTTCTGCTTTAAGAGATTTTGCAAGAGAGTTTACAATTGATGGAAAGCCTGGAATGGATCCAAAAACTTTCTATCATGTGGTGGAACCTATGATAACGAAGATTCATTGGAACAAAAAACTATTTTGGATCAATTTGAAAAGTAAAATGATTAAGGATGGCAAAACAACTGTTTCCCACGCGTTAGACTACTTTAAGTTCGCCTGCTGATTTGTTTTGAAAGAACGTCTTGCCTTGTAGATTTTACCACGAGTGGGAAATTGTTATGAAAAATTGGATCACGCGTGATCACGTTTTTTTGAAACTTCTGTTGAAATGGGTTCTGTGGAAGTTAGCAGATAAAAGGATTCACACGTTGTTTGAATAAAGTTGCAACGGGACTTGATACACGCTTTGAGCGCAGAAGATGACAAAAGATTTATCTGTGAAGATGGAGTGAGCACTCTTGCTTGGGGGCATAAAGGTTTGGAAAATAACGCTTGAAATCAAATAGGATAAAAGATGTCATTTTGTTTCTGCCTTGAGCTAGCAAGAAAAGAAGTGCTGACTTTCCAGCGCTGAGAAATTGCTTTTTTGGATTTTATTTTTGCTTCTGCTTGATTTCAACAGGTTTTTAGGGGTTGTGCTTTTTTCCAGCGTTGATAAATGGTGACCTTGGGAATTTGGATGGGATGGGTGATTTGAAATGGGAAAGTGGAAATGGGGGTGAGCCAGAACCTGGTGTTTCTATCTACTTACTCTTATTCACTCCTTGTGTTTTGTTGTTATCTCTTTAGTTCCAGACTTCAACTTCAGTGGTCGTCTGTCTTCAGTGTGTGCCGCACTGGATTATTCGCAGTATTGCCTTATTCTTGGAATGTTGGGAAACAACTTTGGAGAACCTCTTGAAGAATTTGAGAGACCATCATCCGTCATCCAAGATCCACTGGGGAAGGTAACACGAACACTGCTGTCGCGCTTTTTCTCTCTTTTCTTCCTCGTCTCTCCTTATTTAGATCTCAAACGTTTCTTGCACTGACTCCCTGTCACACTTATGTTGCGTTGGATGAAATTGTCTACTTTTGGATGTGTTGCCACCTGTCTATGATTAAATTTGAGTGTTGCAACTGTGCTGGGAAGCATGCGTTTACTTGCGTTTACTTTTACTATTTACATTTCTCTGTAAATATTTTCCCTTGAAATTTAGCTAATTTATAGCCAAATAAGTCAAAGTTAATGTCATAACCATACACCCACTTGCAAAGAGGGAATTAACTGGGTTACTTTGCTTCCGGTCATGTGATTCGCCCATGTGGCAAGATCGTGATAACTTGCACCTCAAAAACACTTGCTCGGCAAGCAGAACACAGTTCTTCGAGTCCTCAGTCGGTCTGAGTCCCTTGGGGGGATTAGAGAAAAGTGACCTATGTCCTCTGTTGGAGAACTTCATCCCTTACCCCTTTCCACACATGTTCTTGTTGAGTTGCTTACTTATTACATTACGAGGGGATGTGGGTTAGGAACATTAACGACAGTTCTGTGGACAAATGTACGAGAAGTTTGAAAATGCCACAGGCACTATGCTTCTCAGCATAGCTACATCAATAAAATGTGACAAATATAATCCTTTTGATGTTTGTCAATTCAAAACTAAATATGTCAAAAATTAAACTTTTCTTGAAATATTGCCATCGGATTTACATGCAAACTCTGTATTTTCCACCATGTTTCACTACTTTAAAAATTGCAGCCACGACCGTGAAACCTTGTATGTATAGGTGCAGTACACGAACATGTGTATGTACACAAAATGACAACCTACAGATTATATGCTTGCATGCCCTGAGTTACAATATTTGTAGCAAAATTCTTTTTGTTGTTAAGCCTCCAGAGGAAGAGAAAGTGTGGACAACCCAACGAATTAGCATTGATCTTGTGAATGCGAGTTTGGAATTACTTCCTATTCAACTGTTTGAACACCCGGAGGAGAACCCAGGGCGTGGCCATCTTCCATCGCTGGCCAGGATGGAGTTCATCAAATCCAAGTTCGAGTTTGAATCTTTCTCCGACTGGTCAAAGACTATTGATTTAATGTCTGAAAAAGTCATCTTTGAGGATACCGGGCAAAAAGGTTTTTTTTCTTATTTGTCAGTTTGACTCAAATGGAACGTTTTGAACTGAAGATTGTGTTGCTTTACGTTTGTTTGCAACATTCCGTAGCCTTAAAAAAAAACTTCTACTTGAGTTCTTGTCTTCATCTGAATTAGATACATATGATAATTGGTTGTGTATTTGCTATGCTTTTAAAATCAAACCGCAAACTATTTTCCTATGACATATTCCAAAACCTGAGTCATTTAATATTGTAGCACTGGTGCAGTACTTTCGTACGGTGCTGCTTTCTTTTTAGTAATTTTCAAAATGGTTGCTGTACATGCATAGTTAAGTAATTTTTTTTATTGAGAGCGGGTTTCAGTGAGTGTCGAAAGTAATTTCGCGATTATTCTCGTTTTGCATTGCTACGCTTTGTTGATTGGCTAAAAATCTCGCGCCACTTTCTCAACCAATCAGAAGCAAAACCAAAACCAATCGTGCCTGGTCGCACTACAGTCAAAACAAAAATTAGTGCGTATAAAATGACATAAAAACAAAAGAAAACATTCCACAAAAAGTGTGTCCCACCGGAGCGGTTTCTTTTGTTTTCCTCGGTTTTTGCACGGGCGGATTTTTGTTTTTGACTGTAGTGCGACCGTGCCCTTACTCGCATGAATTTTCCCGCGCTTTGCGGCGGCTACATGTATTTGCTTTGAGTTCTGATTTGTTCATTGGCTTGTCTGCCTTCTTTGCGATTAGCCAGAGTAATTACTTTGGTTTTCTTTTTTCGACACTCAGTTCAAAACTGCTCCATGAAAATCTCGTTTGTCTGTGCTTTAAGGTGTGGAACTGGATGAT
>JAJGOT010000119.1:1550000-1632500 GCA_022457155.1 Cladopsammia gracilis | reverse complement strand
ATATTTGTGAGCTACATCAAAGCGGTCTGTATTTTAATATTCAGAGACATCTGCAACTCAAGAGGCCGCAGTGGACATGTCCGATGATACCAGTCCATCCATGACATATGAACCACCTCCACCCTCTGCATCGGGAGGGGCAACCAGATGTGAGGTACCAGCACAACCACAGGTAGATAACATATTAAAATAAATTTATAAACAATCGCCTTTTGGCGCGAAAATATGCACGGATATTTGTCCGAGAAGCGAACTGTTTTCCAAGAGCGAAGAATGAGGAAAACGGGAAGCAAACAGTTTTCGGAGAGCGAATGCTGAGGGAAACTGTGAGCTTCGAGGAACAGATAATATCCAAGGACAAATATCCGTGCATATTTTTAAGCCAAATGTAAGTTGTTTGTGTTAGTGTTTATTATCCTTCAAATATTTTTCACAAAGCCTCTCTGTTAGGGAGGGCTGACCAAGCTGTTAAACATCAACATATTTATGTTCCAAGGCGTTCAAAAATATTTCTAGTCTGTTCAAAACAGTTAGTTCTATTCAATTTAGCAATATATTTGAGACGGAAACTGAACGTGCCATCATTAAAAACAAATTTGAAATGCTGGGAACATCAAATATATAAATGTCCAAGAAGTCTAAAGCTTAGAATTTAGAAGCGCAGGCGTTGAAATATTTTAATATTTCAACGCCTGCCAAACATAAGGTGATCATTTCAGTTTTTTGGGACGTGGAACACTGGATTCTAGTTAAGCAACAACATTGCAGAGACGTGATGTCTGGAAAGCCATCGACAATTGTTTACTTTGTGCGTAACATTCATGGCAAAAAATGTAGTATCTTTTTGGTTGAATTTGTCGACATTTTCTGTGTGACAACAGAGGCAGCCTTTGGTTGGCGGATTTCGTTGTAAATTTTGTAAAGGCGTACTCGTTGAGAATTCCAAATATTTTACAGAATTCTCGAAACAAACAATTAAAGTACTTTTTCTTGGCAGTCAACCAAATAAAAAATAATTGCACAAAGCTACTGAATTTTGATTCTCGTTCACAATAGTGACAAACTTGGTAATCAATACAGCTGAACCTTAGAAATACTGACAATAACAATAACGAAACCATAGTTGGATGTTTGATGACATCTAAAGAAAGGGAGATTTTTTTTATATTGCGTTTTGGGATGGCTTTTGGATAGTGGTTTTCTTTTCTACGTTACTTGACATCTTTTGTGAAGATCATAAGCTTGGAAGCGTGGAGAGTTATGCATGGGTTCACTTTAAGGTTACGTGATGGTGAATAATACAGTTGAAGCTCCCTTGGGAAGCAGAAAAAGTGTCGTAACTGGAGCCGGCCGCTTACGGGCATGCTTCTGTTAAGTGAAGTATTCAAACGAGGTTTTGTCAAGGCCGTAAGTAGAGCGGTCCGCTCAGAGAGCTTCAAAGTCGACTATAGGTAACTATAAGTATATAATCATTCAACTGATTTCATTTATTTCCCAGCCGCGAAAGACATTTGAGATGAAGGTGAATATTTCAGAAACAGAGTTTGTTGTTTTGGAGAATGTAAAGACTGTGGACACGCATGCAGTTGTACTGAAGGTACTGCAACTGAAACGAAAATTAATTTAGTCCTATTTTGTGGACGAAAAAGCTTTATTAATTACAAAAGGTGACCATAACAATCATCCTTGCATCCATGTTTGCCAACATCTTGTAATGTTTCTTATTTTATAAGTCCGAGCCTTACGGTGAGTTTGATGTTTCTGCTATTTTTTGTTATGAGAGAGTAAGAAAGAAAGCAGTTTAAAATTAATAGTCTGAACTGTAGAGGCGCAGTTGCCTGGTGGTGTAGTGCATTCGACCTAAAGGTCTGTAGTGTGAATCGTGGTCGTTGACATGGAGTTGCTTTCCTAGTCAAGGAACTCTACTTTACGTTATCATTTTTACACCCTGCAGTTCATATATGGCGATGGCGAACATAATCATGTGTGTAACCTAGCGATTTGGGGTGTGTGTGTGTGTGTGTGTGTGTGTGTGTGTGTGTGTGTGTGTGTGTTGGGGGGAGTGCTACTCCTGCCTGTTGTATTCTCGACATGAGTACTCATTTGTATCATTTATTGCTATCTTGTTCTCTTTGTACAGATAAAGGCTGTGCTGGCCTGGCGCCCACACCTCCAGAGTCAGAAGTGGCTGTCGTGCAGTGTGCAAAGCCTGGAAATGTTTTCTTGTGTTCTGTCATGTGAAGAAGACACTGCTCGGTCAATCATTGATCCAACATCAGTGTTGGTTGAACTAAACAATACTAGACGACAGAAAGGAAGGAAAAATGCAGGGTCGTTAGACACTGCCGAGGAACAGTTACCAAGTCTAGAGGTATGTATATTTTAGTTTGTTTTTTGACAAGCTGGATATCACCAAAGAGGCCTGGAGATTATGTTATAGCTCAAAGAAGGGTTTTAAATTACTGCAAGGCATACCCGCCATACCTAAGTTGTATCCGGAGGCATTGCATATAAGGAGTGTTTCAGGCCTAAGCTTGGCTAGTCTTCTCAGCATGATGGATGTAGCGATCCAAGACCCACCTTCCTCTCAATCAATCAATCAATCAATCAATCAATCAATCAATCAATCAATCAATCAATCAATCAATAAATCAATCAGTTAATCACTCAATCGATCGATCAATCAGTTAATCAATCAATCAATCAATCAATCAGTCAGTCAAGCAATCAAGCAATCAATCAAGCATGCAAACAAGCCGTTAGTCAGTCAGTCAGTCAGTCAGTCAGTCAATTTGGTAGTCAGTCCATCAGTCAGTCAGTCGATCAATCGTTTATTTACAATGTAACGTTGTGAAGTACTCTTAGCTAGTATATAACATTAATTGTGAGCTAGTTTTAAAGTACGCTAGTGACAACATATCATGCTATTGATTTCAGATCAACCTTCAAGGACCTCTCACTATGCGAGTGTCTTACAATGATTACAAATTCTACCTACGCATTCTTGAATCTGTCTCCAAGCAACTGAACAGGGCTATTAAAAGTGAGGTCAGCTCAAACCCTAAAGAGGACATACCTGATCATGATTTTGATGGTAAGGCATTAATGTTGGTTATTGTTTTGTTATATGTTAATTATCATCATCATCACCACCATCGTCATCATCATATACATTCCCCAAAAGTAATGATAACAAAAATTTTGGCTTTAAACACAACGTTTCAACTTGGTATTTTGTGCTAGGTCTTATTGGCCTACTCTTCACATTAAAACATTTTCAACTTAGGATTTTAAGCGATGCGACTCAAAATATAATACGTTTTTCAAAAACCAAGTGTTCCGCGCGTTTTTGCTTTTTGCTTCTTTAATTACTTTAAGAACAAATTAAATATGGACAAAAAGGAACTTTTGTTCCTTCGCAAATCCGTTAAAGGAACAAAGATCAGCAAATTCGGAACAAATTGTTGTACTTGGGAACACGACGTTCCTATTTATTTAGGTGAAAAAGAACAACTGGTACCTATTTGTAGTACTTAGGAACACAACGTTTCTATTAATTCACGTGAAAAGAAACAACTGGTTCCCTTTATATTACTTGGGAACACGAAGTTCCTATTTATTCAGGTGAAAAGGAACAACTGGTTCCTATTTGTAGTACTTAGGAACACGACGTTCATATTTATTCAGTTGAAAAGGAACAAAAGGTTCCTATTTGTATTACTTGGGAACACGAAGTTCCTATTTATGTCAGTGAAAAGGAACAACTGGTATTTATTGAGGTGAAAAGGAACTACGGATTCCTTTTGTATTACTTGGGAACACGAAGTTCCTTTTTATTTAGGTGAAAAGGAACAACTGTTTCCTCTTTGTAATACATAGGAACCTCGTGTTCCTATTGACGCAGGTGAAAAGGAACAAATGGTTCCTATTTATAGTACATAGGAACTTCGTGTTCCTATTTACTCAGGTGAAAAGGAACAAATGGTTCCTATTTGTATTACACGGAGCGCGAAGTTCCTGTTTATGCAGGTCAAAAGGAACAACTGGTTCCGTTATCATCTTTTTAGGAACAAAAGGTCCTTTTTGGGTGGTTTCGACTTTTCTATCTGTTCTCTTTTGAGAGAAAGGAGAACAAATGTTCCTAATTTAACTGCCCACTTAACCCAATAAGAAACACTTTGTTCCTGTTAACTAGCATATTACGCTGTTGACCCCAACAATGAGGACCAGTTGTTCCGATTAAGCTTTCTCTGATGCGCAATGAGGAACTTGTTGTTCCTAATTGACTGCTTGTCGTTCCCATTTTGTTTAAAAGGTTCCTATTAGTGCAACAAAGGAACAAGTTTGTTCCTAATCAAACTGTTCCCATTTCAACTGAATGGCAATACTTTCCACTTTTAATCGAACAAGAACTGGCGTTCCATTTTGCTTCAACCGCTTGAAGCAAAATAATAGGAGCTAATAGGTGTTCCCTATTAGCAGTGTGGAATCCCCTCTGCTAGATTTTGACTGACACGTTAATAAAGTCATTATTATTATTATTATTATTATTATTATTATTATTATTACAAGTAAAACCGGAAATAATATATTATAATTAATTTAACATATTCCATAGACTATAGTCCAGAAAAGAACTTCAACAACGTTGAAGAAAAATCTGCGCCATTCAAGTAAATCCTGCAAATAAACATGTGTATACCACATGGCCTGCTTTTCAAAGGTGCTAATTGTGGTATTGGGAGGGTTAATTCCTCGCGAAGCGAGGGTAATAAATTTGTCGTGCCTCGGGAGCTAAGCCGCGCGAATTCGAGCGAAAAATATATTTATATATATACTTGATGGTGTCCTGCAGTTGCCTGGCAACAATGTGGTACTACTTCATGTAAGCCTATACAAGAGTATGGTAAACAAAGATGGCGGACGGTAAACGGTACGCGAACCATCGAAAGGACCTTTTACCAACGTTTTTGGTTGCAAAGAAGACGAAGTGGAATAGCGAAAAGCCTCATACCCAAATCGAGAGTTTCGACTCGCGGTGCACCCTTCCCCGAGCTTCGCGAGGTTCTGCGAGACACGTATTTCTAGTACTAAATATATAGAGTTTGAGGAGGGTAGCAAAAAAATGTCCTTACCCTTAAAGGCCCATGTTCACCCATTCTGCTTTGCACGCTTGTTTTTTGTTTTGAAACAGTTCAATTGTTCAATGTAGCATTATGATTGGCTGGCACGTCGATTTTTCGATTTTCCGTCTGTGCGAAAATCAGCCCGGGCGCGCAAAGCAGATTGGGTGAACATGGGCCTTTAATAGTAAATAGAGGTTATTCAGCATAAAGTTGTGTAATACGGCTGAGTATTTACTGACTAATAAAAATGCCCAGCTGTATTACACAACTTTTTACTGAATAAATGTTTATTATACGACAGAAATATTCTCCTAAAGGCTAAGTTTTTGTAGCTGTTTACCTAGAGCACGGTCAGAAGAGTGTAATAACGTGTCATATTTGCACTCGTTTTGATGCATATTTGCACTCTACAACGCTACATGTATGTCGAATAATAATGTATCATACATTGTATTTGCACTTGTTTTGGTGCATATTTGTTATGTCAAATGCTACATGCATGTTGCAAAATAACACCATAATTATACACTGATTTATAATACAACAGTATTTGAAAAAAAAAACATTTTTATTTAAATTTCAATGATAATACATTAAAAAGACTTTCAGACACACATAAAAGGCAATTGATTTGACAAAATGTACGGGTCATTATTATTAAACTATTGTCACTTTCCATATCTTCCCTATATCAACCAGTGTACATTCACATGGAAGATGAAAAAGCTTTAGTAAAAAGTAAGAACATTGCCATGATCAAACCGTACATGTACATGTATATAACCAATTCACTTTGAAGAATGTCCTATCCATCAAGTGATCTAAATCACTTTGACAGCTTTTTTGTTTATTACTTTAATTTACTATTTGTTTTCATGTTTTTAAGAAAGAAATCCAGTTTGCCAATGTTTCCATGTACATGTACCTCAATAGAACCTTAAATTTTTGCAATAATCACTGGGTGGCCTTTTTCGCAGCATCCAAAAATGGCCACAAACAGAACCTCAGAAAGCAATATACCCTGGTTGAGAATGATCCTTGAATGATTTAAAGGGAAGGTCAGATAATTACACTACAACGCTGTTTACAAACAGACAGTATCATTAATTTAAAATATTTTAGTCATTGTAAAAAATTCCATTTACTGTACTAGTTCAGTCGTAAAATCCACCTTATGCTTATACTCAATATACCAAGGGATGCCTCTTCAACAGTCTGTTGAAATAGAAAACTTTTAATTTAAGCATGTTCGCACTTATTGTTTATGTGCATCCTTACTGCACATACAGTTTATGTCACAATGCCATGCTACATCATGCAACTCAGCCGTGCACAGAGGAAGAAAACTAACCACATCAACGGTTGGTAGCCATTGCATTAACTTTGCTAAATAAAAGATGGTGTCACCTCCATTTTTTTGCATTCATTTTTTTAATTCATTTATTTATCCGGGGACATCTGATTAGCATAAATACACACTGTGGCTAGTTTAAACATTACCCTGCCCTGACATGAGTTACTTATTACCAAGCTGTAGCAAAAGTAATACAAAAATACATGTAATCAATGTTAGAAATTTTTTGGCCAACACTCCCCCCCCCCCCCCCCCCCTTCCCCTCCCAAGGGCAACATTCAGTTTTGTTACTTTTCTTAATTAAGAACCATCTTCCTAAGAACTCATGGATCAAGACGTTTTGGCTAAATGAAATTGGCAATGCAATTACTGTCACTATGCAATGAAAGAGACAATTTCTAGCAAGTTATGTTCTGAGCATGTGTAGTCCATATAATAGGCATAGAACAGTATAACTAAACAATAGTAATATTGTTAACACTGTGCTGTAGCAGTCACACAGTATATATGAAGAGGCCCAAAATATACATGTAAATGTTCAGTATTTACAGTGAAAACATAATATAAACATGCATGTAATATAAATCCACAACCAATTATTCTTATTTACATGGAAACTTGTATATTAACAATAATTGTCAAATTAACATACCTTAGAAAGATCACACATTTGCAGTAGGTTTACAATGTGGTGTAGACTTTTTGCTGCGAGCCCTTTGGCGAGCAGCACCCTAATCGTGACAGGCTCCCTGTGTTTCATTTGACCGAGTGAGACCTGGGCGCTATAAAAACGGCGCAACAGATCGTTTTGAGGTTTTCGTGGAGGATTTCGTGGACGATGATTTTGACTGAGCATGCAGTATGTATTATCAGCGGCAGTAGTTGTAGAATTGTGCGTGGTAAAGCTAGGCCTGAACATGTACAACTGTATTTAGTAACTGTAAAATCAACTGTATTATAGCGCGCGCTAAAATAAGGAATTAATCTCGCGATCATATGGCGAGTAAGAAAACGATGATTGGTTTTGAACAACTGTAATATAACTGTAAAAACAATTGTATTAGCGAGCGCTAAAATTGCCAATTAATCTCGTGATCACAGTCATTTTGAGAGAAAACGATGAATATTATTGAGTTTCTAAACGTAGTCAAATTTGAATTTTTTTTATTTTTGAACTTTAAGGCCCGTCAAAAGAACGCAACATTTCAACGCAACATTTTGCAACATTGTCGCGCGCAACGTGTTAACACGCGTTTGGCCACCCTGTTGCAACATGTTTGATGATGTTGGATCAAATTTGACCATTTTCAAACTTGATCCAACACCATCTAACATGTTGCAACATGTTGCGCGCGTTTGGCCAGCTCCTTCACTGTTCACAACACAATCCAATAATGTTGCAAGATGTTGCGTTGAAATGTTGCGTTCGTTTGGCCGGGCCTTTAATTGGTATTGCTGACGCAATTTGACGACATTAAATGCGCTATTTTAGCGCGCGCTAATACAGTTGGTTTTTGGTTATATGGCGCGGCACCACAAAAAGTAACCAAAGCCGAGGTTTTGCGTTCTTGCTCGAGGTAAGCTGTTTACTTATTACGCAGAGTTATCATGTCAAACACAATTTTATCAATCGATGGAAGTACTCATCAAGATCATGAACGATTTAGTGACAATTCGAGGGGAAGACAATGTTCTTTTGTAAATTTTTCAGCCCTGTTATGTGCAAAGTCATGTCCAGTTCAGCGATGGACAACTGGTACAGTTGACCAAATTTTGATTGAAGGAGACAGGATGTACTTGGATGCACTTGAAAGAAAAAGCATCCCAGATACAGAGACGATCTCCCTTACCTATCTGCCTGATCGTGGTCGCTGGACCATTACATCGCCCGTTGAGGCAAACAATTCGGAACAATCGCCCGTCGAGGCCACAGAACCGCCCTTTGAGGCAAACAATTCAAACCAATCGCCCGTTGAGGCACAAATCATTAACGTATTACCTATTATGGTGACAAATACTGATCTACCCATTGTGGTAGAGCCCGTTGAGGCACAAATCTATTTAGTCTACCCTAGACTAAACTGCTTGAAAACCATACCCTTCACAGCGGCACATACCTATATAGCTTATATAATTATGGGAGTACCCCCCTCCCTCCCTACCGGGCTCCACACTTACAACAAAGGGCATCTTAAAAATCAGTGCACTCCAAAGCAATGGATATTTTAATATCAACAGGCACAACAAAGACCACGTGGAAACTACCGGAAAATCCTTTAGCTTGCGACCGCTGACCAACGTTTTTGTTGAAGTCAATGGGTCGGGCCTCGTTTAATTTCGCGTCAAATCTCCCACTATGAAAGATTGCATGACGAGCCCTAAGGATGTCTACATTAGAGGCTATCACTATGACTACCTTATAATAGGAAATTAACGCTCCATAAAATTAACACGAATTCTGAAAATTCGCGCTAATTTAAGTCTGCAATATTTCCAGTTCATTCTTGCTTTCAGAAGAGCGGTTCTCGACATCCCTTTTTTTTTGTAATACAGCCAAAAATTCTTTAGAGACATCAATAATCGCGTTAATTTTCTTAATTTTGAAAATTTGCCTCCTCTCTCGCGTCAATTTCCTTTATTCAAAAGAACTGTCCCTCCAATTCGCGTTAATTTAAGTCGCGTTAATGCTCAACTCTCGTCGTATGCCCGGGGGCATAAAACATTACAAACGAATCTTAGTAAGCAATGGAAAACGATTCTGTACTATTTAATACTATATTTATATTCAACACAAATTCATTCTTATTATTCAAACAATTCAGTTACATTTTTGGGTAAAATAAACAAAAAAAACAGTAATCATCATAGAGGTTATTGACAATCATTATAAGTATTGACACTATTTGATGAGTAACATCGCAACACTTCACTGGCTCTCAGCTATTTCTAGTATGTCTATAATCCATGACAGTACATGTAGAGTATGTGATGTTTCCTGGGAGAAACAATTTGAATAATATAGTAAGTGAGCATCTTGAATTGATTGACAAATTTTACAGACATAAAAAAAAGGATTAACTGCTGGTATACATACACCTACAATCATCGACATAAGTCTTTGGGACACCTCAATAAAAGTGCCCTCTTAAATATTTCTTCAAGAATTATAAAACATTTCGGCCACGGGGTTAGTAGAAGCGATCCCCCCTCCCCCCTTGGACAAAGTTGTTTGGAGAAAACTAGTTTTAAGCGCCGAAATCAACTTTGTAAGGGGGGGGGGGGAAAGGGGGGATTAAGCAAGAATTTCTCTTTACGGTCAAGAAAACGTTAGAGTGTCCCAAAACTATTGTCGGAGATTGTCTGATGATGTATTTTTCTTTACAATCATTTAAATGATAAAATAAAGTACTATTTATACTAGGTTATCTTAAAGACAGTGATTGCTGCGCACGTACGTGATTAGGCCTGGATAAATTAAGCTCATAAAATGGCTTATCCTGTCTGCAGGCAATGCTCGTAAAAATCGCTCATTCTGCTCGAATTCTGCTCGGTACTCGAAACATTTTCGGTCCTTCTGGCCATATGTATTTTCGCAAATATGGAAGCCCTAAACAACTGTATTAGCGCGCGCTAAAATAGAAAATTAATGTCGTCAAATTGCGTCAGCAAAGTACAAATTAAAGTTCAAAAATGAAAAAATTCAAACTTGAAAAGTTAAAATAGAACGAAATGTCGCTCAAAAATTGCGCAAACACAAAATGTCACATTTCCGATATATGTATTTGCTCTTCATCAGGTTTCTTCTTTCGACCATGCAATTGCTGACTCGAGAAAAATTACTACGTTTAGTAACTCGAAAATATTCATCGTTTTCTCTCAAAATGACAATTTTACTCGCCATGTGATCGCGACATTAATTCGCTATTTTAGCGCGCGCTACTGAATACTGTTGTTTTTCGCTATTTAGCGCGGCACCCAAAAAAGTAACCAAAACCGAGTTTTCTAAATATTTCTCTAAAACTATTGATAACAAGAAAGAAACAGTTAATAAAATATTTCTTACAAAGTAAATGCACATTCAAAAATGTCATTTCCTTTACCATAGCTTTTCAATAATTCTTGAAAATTCTTAGAAAAGTCTGCAGATTGTCAATTCTGAAGCAAGACATGCTCTCACTTTGTGATAAATCTGGATAAATGTATCCTGAGAGGGGCGTAGCTACCTGTACGCACGTACGCACGTGCGTACCTGAAAAAGTCGAAAAAATAAGTAAAAATGAATAAAGTGTAGGACCTTGATTTGGTGATGGTGCGTACCTGTGAAAAAGTCCTGGTTACGCCCATGGCTGATTTAATCGCTTTCAGCTCTCTTACCTACTAATATACCAAGTGTAAAGAATACTCACCTTCAGAAGCGATCGAGGTCCGACAATATAAAATACTGTTTGCATGTGTTTAACGGAAAGCGAATGACACAAATAAAGGCACGCATCAGCATGACGCACGCAAAGAGTTGTGGGACAGCGTTTCCTAGGAAACCATTGCATCTTCAGCATGGCTCGCAAAGGATTGTGGTAAAAAAACAGCGATTCCAGATTTTTTCTGCCTTTCTGGATTATGAACTGCTGTTCCGCTCACTTCGTTCGCTGCGCAGCAACCAGTATTGATTGCGTAGTTTTAAGGAAACACTAAATGCAACCCAATGACAAGATTTTGATAAAGTGGTGTTTTATACGTGCCGTTTACCCCTCAGTTAGAGAACATGTGATGGTGCGCGCGCTGTATTCTAAGTCTCATTGTTACTCTCTGTAATGCTTGCTTTGCTCGTTGCGGGCCAAAGAGAAATGGACAAAGAATTTTCATTATGGATAATGATCCAAGTCAGACAAGTAATGCTGCTTTAAATCCTCGAGAAAACATAGTAGCTCAATTTCATAGAATATAGACTCCAAAGCGGAACCGGAAGTCTCTTGCACTGACATTCATACAATTCTCACGGCACGCTTACACGTTTCTCGGTATGTTTTTAGAGTAATTTTCGTCAATTTTACGTGTGTGACGAACTGCGTATACCACTTTTAACAGCTATTTTGAATATCTCAACTAACTTTTATGATATTTCTATCTTTGTTGGCCTTTACGGCCTTTTTTCAACAGTTCTCACCAAAAATATTGAAATAAGAGTTAGTAGTTTATTTATAGTAACGCAACTGTGGTGAGAACTGTTCAAAAAGGTGGAAAGCCTGTACAGTTTAGCTTCATAAAGTTATTAAGCATTAGAGGCTACTATTTCAAATTGATATGCGTAGTTTGATTACAATTATTGCCTACTAAAAAGCTCAATAGCCACAAAATACAAGTGAGAACTGTTACCCGCTGTAGTGTGCAATCTAATTGTCACGGCGGCGTTCACAACAAACATATCCATTTACGCAAATAAACTCAATGTCACTTGTGTTCCAAGATAAGCTTGGCAAAACAATGACCACATGAGAGGTATATTCTGCTGTTCAGTTGAACGAATTGGCTGCCAAAAATTAAAAAACCGCCAGCGCACATTCATCATTTCTCTATTAGTAGTATCGATGGATGAACCTTTCATCAAATAAGAGGAGCATCGGAGATTGCAAAGAATGATATATCTTTAGTAAACTCAATGTCCTGCTTGCAATTATATTCGATTATATTTTAGTTAATGGTGACTCATCTTCACACAGAATGATTGAATGCCATCGTTACATTGTATAAAATATGTAGGTCACCTTAAAAAATTAAAATTATTACTTTCATTTCGCTCTAAACGAAAACCTGCTATTTAAACAAATTTAACGCCACTCCACCCCTCACCACCCCACCCCACCCCAAGAAAATACACCAGTCTAACTTTTTCTCATTTTCAAAACGAGACAATGTAAGTAATAACAATCAACGATTCCTTTTTTATCATAATTCGTACTTATTGACACTTCAGTTAAAAAGACCAGTTTAGACAATCATCGACATAAGTCTTTGGGACACCTCAATAAAAGTGCCCTCTTAAATTTTTCTTCAAGAATTATAAAACATTTCGGCCACGGGGTTAGTAGAAACGATCCCCCCTCCCCCCTTGGACAAAGTTGTTTGGAGAAAACTAGTTTTAAGCGCCGAAATCAACTTTGTAAGGGGGGGGGGGAAAGGGGGGATTAAGCAAGAATTTCTCTTTACGGTCAAGAAAACGTTAGAGTGTCCCAAAACTATTGTCGGAGATTGTCTGATGATGTATTTTTCTTTACAATCATTTAAATGATAAAATAAAGTACTATTTATACTAGGTTATCTTAAAGACAGTGATTGCTGCGCACGTACGTGATTAGGCCTGGATAAATTAAGCTCATAAAATGGCTTATCCTGTCTGCAGGCAATGCTCGTAAAAATCGCTCATTCTGCTCGAATTCTGCTCGGTACTCGAAACATTTTCGGTCCTTCTGGCCATATGTATTTTCGCAAATATGGAAGCCCTAAACAACTGTATTAGCGCGCGCTAAAATAGAAAATTAATGTCGTCAAATTGCGTCAGCAAAGTACAAATTAAAGTTCAAAAATGAAAAAATTCAAACTTGAAAAGTTAAAATAGAACGAAATGTCGCTCAAAAATTGCGCAAACACAAAATGTCACATTTCCGATATATGTATTTGCTCTTCATCAGGTTTCTTCTTTCGACCATGCAATTGCTGACTCGAGAAAAATTACTACGTTTAGTAACTCGAAAATATTCATCGTTTTCTCTCAAAATGACAATTTTACTCGCCATGTGATCGCGACATTAATTCGCTATTTTAGCGCGCGCTACTGAATACTGTTGTTTTTCGCTATTTAGCGCGGCACCCAAAAAAGTAACCAAAACCGAGTTTTCTAAATATTTCTCTAAAACTATTGATAACAAGAAAGAAACAGTTAATAAAATATTTCTTACAAAGTAAATGCACATTCAAAAATGTCATTTCCTTTACCATAGCTTTTCAATAATTCTTGAAAATTCTTAGAAAAGTCTGCAGATTGTCAATTCTGAAGCAAGACATGCTCTCACTTTGTGATAAATCTGGATAAATGTATCCTGAGAGGGGCGTAGCTACCTGTACGCACGTACGCACGTGCGTACCTGAAAAAGTCGAAAAAATAAGTAAAAATGAATAAAGTGTAGGACCTTGATTTGGTGATGGTGCGTACCTGTGAAAAAGTCCTGGTTACGCCCATGGCTGATTTAATCGCTTTCAGCTCTCTTACCTACTAATATACCAAGTGTAAAGAATACTCACCTTCAGAAGCGATCGAGGTCCGACAATATAAAATACTGTTTGCATGTGTTTAACGGAAAGCGAATGACACAAATAAAGGCACGCATCAGCATGACGCACGCAAAGAGTTGTGGGACAGCGTTTCCTAGGAAACCATTGCATCTTCAGCATGGCTCGCAAAGGATTGTGGTAAAAAAACAGCGATTCCAGATTTTTTCTGCCTTTCTGGATTATGAACTGCTGTTCCGCTCACTTCGTTCGCTGCGCAGCAACCAGTATTGATTGCGTAGTTTTAAGGAAACACTAAATGCAACCCAATGACAAGATTTTGATAAAGTGGTGTTTTATACGTGCCGTTTACCCCTCAGTTAGAGAACATGTGATGGTGCGCGCGCTGTATTCTAAGTCTCATTGTTACTCTCTGTAATGCTTGCTTTGCTCGTTGCGGGCCAAAGAGAAATGGACAAAGAATTTTCATTATGGATAATGATCCAAGTCAGACAAGTAATGCTGCTTTAAATCCTCGAGAAAACATAGTAGCTCAATTTCATAGAATATAGACTCCAAAGCGGAACCGGAAGTCTCTTGCACTGACATTCATACAATTCTCACGGCACGCTTACACGTTTCTCGGTATGTTTTTAGAGTAATTTTCGTCAATTTTACGTGTGTGACGAACTGCGTATACCACTTTTAACAGCTATTTTGAATATCTCAACTAACTTTTATGATATTTCTATCTTTGTTGGCCTTTACGGCCTTTTTTCAACAGTTCTCACCAAAAATATTGAAATAAGAGTTAGTAGTTTATTTATAGTAACGCAACTGTGGTGAGAACTGTTCAAAAAGGTGGAAAGCCTGTACAGTTTAGCTTCATAAAGTTATTAAGCATTAGAGGCTACTATTTCAAATTGATATGCGTAGTTTGATTACAATTATTGCCTACTAAAAAGCTCAATAGCCACAAAATACAAGTGAGAACTGTTACCCGCTGTAGTGTGCAATCTAATTGTCACGGCGGCGTTCACAACAAACATATCCATTTACGCAAATAAACTCAATGTCACTTGTGTTCCAAGATAAGCTTGGCAAAACAATGACCACATGAGAGGTATATTCTGCTGTTCAGTTGAACGAATTGGCTGCCAAAAATTAAAAAACCGCCAGCGCACATTCATCATTTCTCTATTAGTAGTATCGATGGATGAACCTTTCATCAAATAAGAGGAGCATCGGAGATTGCAAAGAATGATATATCTTTAGTAAACTCAATGTCCTGCTTGCAATTATATTCGATTATATTTTAGTTAATGGTGACTCATCTTCACACAGAATGATTGAATGCCATCGTTACATTGTATAAAATATGTAGGTCACCTTAAAAAATTAAAATTATTACTTTCATTTCGCTCTAAACGAAAACCTGCTATTTAAACAAATTTAACGCCACTCCACCCCTCACCACCCCACCCCACCCCAAGAAAATACACCAGTCTAACTTTTTCTCATTTTCAAAACGAGACAATGTAAGTAATAACAATCAACGATTCCTTTTTTATCATAATTCGTACTTATTGACACTTCAGTTAAAAAGACCAGTTTAGACAATCATCGACATAAGTCTTTGGGACACCTCAATAAAAGTGCCCTCTTAAATTTTTCTTCAAGAATTATAAAACATTTCGGCCACGGGGTTAGTAGAAACGATCCCCCCTCCCCCCTTGGACAAAGTTGTTTGGAGAAAACTAGTTTTAAGCGCCGAAATCAACTTTGTAAGGGGGGGGGAGGGGGGATTTAGCAAGAATTTCTCTTTACGGTCAAGAAAACGTTAGAGTGTCGGAGATTTTAGTTCAGCCGAGGGAGGGCTGTCACTAAGGGCCAGGAGCCGGGGATTTCCCCAGGCTACTATGAGCGTGACCCCAGCTACTAACTTCCATAAGAAGATAGAAGGAAAATAGAACCAAAAGAACTCCCCAGCTGTTAGATTCTCCGCCTACTAATTGCATTTACCCAGCAACTTGAATCTTAGTGACAGCCCTGCTTGCTGAATATTGCAATTGTTATAGTGACATTAATATTCTTCTTTCACTTTAAGCAAGGCACTGGGGCTTGTAAAAACAGTTTGCAATTTGATTGCCTTTCTACAGGTAAACAAAGAACTAATTGTTTGAGTATATACTTAAGCACTTTACATTTAAGCAATTAATTTTTTCCAAGGAGTGGAGTGAGCAAGTTCCTTACTGCAGAGCACAAGGGTCAGAAAAATAGAGCATCTTTAGATTCCTAATTGCACATGTAACTGACAATGACAGAAGAGCAAGGCTAATGAAACATGTCTTGCAGAATTGAAACTGTGGTTCTCTTATTACAAAGTACCTATCTTAAAGTATAAAAAAAATTATATGAAATCTTTATTACTCATGGCATAGATGAGGAAGACGTTATAAATTTGGCTTCGCCCATTAGTGCATGCAAATTTATGCATGCATATTTTTGTCTCACTGATCTGATTGGTTGACAATTGAGGCCGCGTGATTTTGTGGCCTCATGTGTGTTAACTTGAGAAGCAGAAAGAAGAATAACAGCATATAAGTTTTCAATACAATGCAGGGCATTCATGGATGGATAGGACTGTTTGATATTGTGTTCACCGCGTATTGCCACATGGGATTTTTGTTCCAGCAAGTTTTGTGTTTTTTATAACTTTGCATTTCAGTTGCGATGGTGGTTTCGAGTGTCAGCTATATAACTGAATGTAGTCTTACTTTTTAGACACATGAATTTTATGTTCCTCTAGAAAAGCACTCAAAACATTTGGGAATCAAACACTACAATGGGTTAAAGACACCACAAGTTCAAGCTGTGTACAGCTTCTTGTTTATTTATATCATCCAAGTTTCATTGTCACAGCTTTAATGCTATTGATATTACATGGGAGGACAGAGGGAATCCCCTAATGCACAGTCCAATGAAAGGGCTCTAACACCCATGCATCTCATGAATACGAAACAGTGTAAGGATAATTTTAGTTGTTCTTGATGTTTTGTAATTTAGCAGTGTCACTGTGGTGATTAACACATCTTAAGATGACAGAAATATCCATTGTGTGAAACGAGACAGCTAGATGAGCCGAGTAAGCAAGCAATGACAGCAATACAGTGACATTTTCCATAAATGCTACAAATCCATTATTTTGAAATCCACAGATTGGTTATAATTTTCCATACTAAGTTTGAAGTCCAAGAATTGAAGAGCAAACAGATTTTAAAATATTTTAAACATTTTTGCATGACATAAATATGCACCAAATCTACAAACTCAGATGTAACATAAAATTAGTTATATAACATCAGCTCACATGTACACTCTGCTATATTTAACTCACATGCATAACATTGTGTCTCTTAAGAAATTTAATTATTTCTACCAGCTGCTTCTAAAAATATGGTAGAAAGAACTCTGAGTTATGAGTTATAACACATGCTGCAAGATTGGGCATTATTAAATAAATAAATAAACTGCCCCCCCCGGCATTTGTCAGGCATGTTATAACTTTTCCTCCCCAAGGGTGGGGCATTTACCAAAACAGGTCAGCCTAGGGGTGGGGCATTGTCAAAACAACCTTATCTTGCAGATTTTAAAAGTTGACTAGTACAATGCTTAGTTGTTTTTTTTTTAAATTTCCTGATTGCCCTCAAAAATACAAAAAACTGAGTTGATAAACATTGTTTGGGCCACACACTTTTCAAGTGAACCGGAGCAAAATGAAGCAACAGACTGAACGCAGTCATATTCCATTTTGGGCTTTCACACAATTTTCAAGATAGGCAGGCTAGTGCCTTATTTTTCAAGTGCCACAGAAGATACGTAATATCACGGTAAATTGTCATGATGTTGAGGTCTTATTTACCAACATTTCTAAATTCCAATTCGATCAAGAATTTTAGAGGACCACCTCAGAGTCAAACGTTTTGCAGGAACAATAAATTAAACACATATTTAGAACAAATGAGGGAACGGATGTAACTAATACTGAGGAAAAATGACAGAATTTCTAGCATGAATAAAGATTTGTGAACAATTATTGCTGCTACCATTACATGTAATTATTAAAAATAATTACCGGTAATTATTTAAATAAAATTTTGATCTTGTCCCTAGACATTTGCACTCTTTCAGAAGCCCCACCATGGGGATTTGTACGTATAAGCTGACCCCACCGTGAGGCATTTGTAACATTGTTTAAAAAAGACAAATGCCTGACAAATGCCGGGGGGGGGGGATGAGCGGGCTTGGAATTGACGGAGCAATAATATTACCTTTATTCGACTTGTTCCTTCCTTGAAATGTAAACCACAACATGTACATGTGACTGTAGTCTTTGAAAGTCTCATTACCTTAGGAGAACAAAAATAAACAACACTTAAAATAGCAATACAACTTACTGTAGTTGATGTTAAATTTAATTCTAGAGCATGATGCAAGGTGCAGACCCTCAGGTTTTTGTTTTACTTCCACCTCTAATTTCCACTGTCAAAGATCTACTATACATCTTCGCGCTTGAAATACAGTGAAACAGATGAAATGAAAGGCAATGAAACATCTTTCTTGCTACACGTCATATTTAAAACCTCTTATAAGTTTAAATGTGGACAAAACAGCTACTATCGAGCTGATATCAGGGCATAACATGTCAATAATTTTGATGGTCTATAAAAATCGATCGTTCTCTGTTAAATTTCATACTAATCAATCGACAAATATCGGAATTCGATAAAAGTCGATCACATGATTTCTTGTGGTTATCGATTTTTTTTCACAGTTTGATTTTAATTGATTTCGATCAACAAGAATCGAAATATAAAAAAACGAAGTTGGCGACCGCGGATAAATGAAGCAGGATCGGCCATGTCAAGACTTTATTTTACCGATTTTACACTGTAATTGGAAGCTCAAATAAACACAAGCTAAAATCAGAAACTACTCGTTTCTTCCAATAAAGTGATTCATTTTCATGTCAAATTATTTGACGTCTTATCAGTGATTTATGCATCTCAGTTTCATGCTACTTCTTGATCGCCGCCTTCTGTCACACTGAGTCACGCTGCTTCTGTCCTGTTCTCATAAAACCTGATTAAACTCCAGCGCTAATCAATTTTAACAGAATTTAACGGCTTTTGGGGTCCATCAAGCACTGAACGAACCTTGGTTTATCATTTCTCAAGGTGATTATTCGATTCTACATTGAATAACAAACCACTTGGTTGCTCAGTTTTTTTTTTTTAATGTAAGTTTATTGCCGTAAAGATTTACTTCAGAGCGGTTTATGCTTCCATAGAAAAGTCGTTCGAGCTATTATTAGTTTGGTTAATTTCGTAGCTATGAAAATCTAGTGATTATCGACTTTTATCGACGAATTAAACCTGTCGATTGACAATTATCGACGAATATCGAGTACTGTCGACTTATCGACTACGTTTTCGATGATCGAAATTGATCGACGTGTTACGCCCTGTGATAATTTTTTTTTCAGCGCTCAAAGTCGCAGACGTTTGCCAATCTGTTTGTAAACAAACGCGCTTTAATAATAATTTTAAACTAGTTAGATGTGCACAATATCAAATAGAAACTAATAATCTATCACCCCAAAAGGTCTAAAATAACCCTGAACCCTGTCCAGTTGGACATTAGGTTGAAAGTTAAACTTACTACATGTAATTTAAAACTCAAATCACTTAAGTACCCTTTCCAGCTTTTCTTGTCCTTTCTGAAGTTTCTTGGCTTTAATTTCCTCGCGACCGGCACATGACCGGCGAACAAGCAGACTTCTTTGCGCTAAATCGTAAGTTAGCCACGAAAAGGACAGTTTGCAAAGCAATTTCGCCAGCCTTTTGTCACTAAACAGGACTCTGAATCGACGAAATAAAATAAATTTTCTGTGCTGACGCTACCTACGGACAAAAATGGCGGAATCGTTTGTCGTGAAAACTCGAACCAGTCCTCCCACTGACCATGTCATGCAAACCCGAGCAGGGTAGGGGAAGGAAGTGGACCGAAGGGGGAGGGGAGGGTGGGAAAAAAAAAATCTAACCCCTGATCGGTATGAAAGAAAAATGCTACAGAAAAACTGCCAACGCCATTGGTAAGAGGTAAGATAAAAACCACTTATGCAGATTTGTTTATAGTTTTAAACTGAAAAGTCGCTGAACAGGATCAGGAAAGGATGGATTTCCAACGAGTAAAACTTTTTTCGTCACCTTCATTTTTACTCAGTTTTACTGGAGGAGTAATAATGGCCTTTTTTATACACAAAAATGTCATAAATTTTAACTGGGTGGAAAAACGGGGATTTATTTAAGTTAATAAAAACGGAACTGGAACCGGAACCGGGCCAAAAATCAGTCAACTTCCGTGCGTTTTGGTCACGTGATTCAAGACGTCATGCTAATGACGTTGATAAGGAACTTATTTTTATACTTATATCTACCAACATACAAATTTTTTCAACTTTGCATTTCACCCTTTCAAGGATACATGTATACAAAGATGCTAGTCCCCAGACCCCTATTTGCTCATGTGTATAGCCCCCTTAATTTTGAAAATCCAGAACCATACCCGGCATGACGAAATCTTGTAAGCGAATGCCTTCCTTGCCACGTTGACTGTATTTGCATTCATGAAAGCATGTTCCTAAAAAAAGTTAAAAGGCACTTGGGGGCATAGTCACGTGACTGATGACGTCATCACACTTAGTCAGTTAAAACAGGTATTTTATGGTAGGTGTAAATAGCATGTGGTGTAGTATCCTCATACACTCAAAATTGACAGAGTTATTTGGCATCGGAAATTTTTCTGGTGCAAAGGGTGCTGGGAAGGTTTTTATTATAATTATAATATATTATTTAATTATTATGATGATGATGATGATGATGTCTCCTTTAACTTTATGCCATATTACAACATAGTAGCCGAGCCCATTCCTTGGGCCTACGGCTAAAATGAGGTACAAGTTTGCTTGATTATGATTATGGCAGTAAAACTATAGCTAACTATCTGTATGCACAGTATTATAAAGCAACACAGGGCGCAAAGCGTAACCTGTGCGCAAGAGCGAAACTTAAAAAAAATAAATAAAAAATAAAATAAAAAATAAAAAATAAAAAATAAATATTATTATTATTATTATTATTATTATTATTTGTAGGTTTTATCGATTCATTTCTATACAGGTTATATCCGGGTATAAACCATATACCTAGGGTATATAACCAACAATCATGTAATGGAGAGCACTTTCCGTAGGATATGTGCAGTTCCCAGCAACGAGATCTTCTGTATCTGACTGATCTCACTTCTACCTGGTATTCTCTCAAGGTACTCGCTCACTCCCGTTTTGATCACTCCAAGCGCTCCAATTACCACAGGAATTGTTGTATTCTTCATACCCTACATTCTAGTTACTTCAATTTCCAGATCTTTGTATTTTGCCAATTTTTCAAATTCTTTCATTGAAACATTTTTGTCCGATGGAATAGTGACATCAATCAAAGTGCACTGTTTAGTGGTATGATCTTTAATAATGATATCAGGCCTATTGCTGCTTAGGGCTCTGTCAGTGGTGATTGGCATATCCCAGAGAATCGTGACCATGTTGTTTTCTTCCACTGTTTTTGGTTGATGTTCATACCAATTTTCTTTGGTTTCAATATTGTAGTGTTTACAGATATTTTGGTGGATATAGGCAGCAACATTATTATGCCTGGTTATGTACTATGTTTTAGCCAACACCGGACATCCATAAATGATATGATCGACTGTCTCTTGGGAGGATCCACATACTCTGCACATAGGATCTGTGCCATCATTGATGATGTAGTGGTGGTAGAAACGTGTTGGTAGGCTTTGGTCCTGGGCTGCTGTAATGAATCCCTCTGTTTCTGATTTTAAACCTGAGCTTCTTAGCCATTCATGCGTCCTATTAGTATCTACATCTGGTTTCTGCACTCTTTGTGGAAATTTCCCATGCAGTGGTTTTTCTGCCCATTTTTCTCCCAGTTGAGTGAGTCCAGCTCTTTTTGCTTGCGAACGTTCATTTCTTGCTCTCGTGTTTGATGTTGTATGAGTCGCCTGGGGGCAAGGGGTTATGCCCAAATGCGATCTGAACTTGGCAGCCTCTTTCACAACTGAGTATAGCTTCTTCTTCTGATGATGCTTGTATACCAGTTGCATCAAGTTGTCAGTATTGTGTTCAAGATATACTTGAAGGCCAATCGTGGTTGTCATGTATACCCCCTTGCGCGCGTGGTATATATAGTCTCTCAACATCTGCTTTGGGGTGGTGCATACGATGCATTGTAAATAGCTTTCTAGTTTTGGTATCCAGCTTCCGTATCTCACTCATCTTCCAATCAACAATATTATAGCTGTAAATTACCAATGGCACAGCAAGGGTATTAATGACCATGATCCTATTCTTTGCGTTAAGTTCACTTCTTATTACCAATCTCACCCTTCTGTAATATTCTTTGCGAATTTTATCCTTCATTGTTTGATGTTGAATACCGTCAGCCTCGTCTATTCCGAGATATTTATAAAACTCTTCCTGATCGAGTTCCTGGATTGTTCTGTCAAGGTCAAGTTGTATAGAGGTCGTCTGGGTAAGCTTTCCACGTTTAAATGTTGCTTTGGCACATTTATGAAGTCCAAATGACATCTTGATATCGTCAGTGAAGATCTTTACCGTCACAAGGGCTCCCTCGAGCTGTCCATCATTTTGGCCATACAGTTTAAGATCATCCATATAAAATAGATGATTAACTGTTTCATTATCAAATTTATAGCCATATCCCGTGTTGTTAAGCATGTTGCTGAGAGGTGCTAATGATAGGCAGAACAGCAATGGCGACAGGGAGTCTCCCTGGAAAATACCACATTTGATCTGGATTGGTCTTGATTTTATTGTTCCTTCAGAGTGCCTAAGGATCATTGTCGTATTCCATGATCCCATGCTACTTTTCATGAAGTTGATAATGGTTGGCGATAACTTATATAGTTCCATCACCTTCTGGATCCACGAATGTGGGACACTATCAAAGGCCTTACGGTAGTCAATCCACGCTGTACTTAGATTTCGTTTTCTGCTTTTCATGTCTTCAAGGATCATCTTGTTTACCAGCAATTGGTCCTTGCATCCATAAGACCCCCTTCTACATTCTTTTTGTTCCTTAGGGAGCAGATTGTTACCTTCAAGGAAAGTATAAGTTCTTTCAGTTATAATTGATGTTAATATCTTATACATGGTTGGTAAGCACGTAATAGGCCTATAGTTCTTTGGGTTTTTTGTGTCCTCATTTGTCGGTAGAAGGAACGTGAGTCCCTGTGTCAGCCACTCAATATCTTCATCAGTGCCTTTTATGATAACATTGTATCCTATTGCCATATCATCACGAGTGTGGGTAGGTTCTTTAGCCAGAAATTTGGCACTTTGTCTGGCCCAGGAGCTTTCCAGTTGCTGGACTTTTTTAAAGCATTAGTAACTTCATCTGCAGTAATTTCATCCCAGCTCTGTGTTGATTGATCTCGCAGAAGTTCTTCTTGCTCCCCAATCCATTGCGCATTCCTATTATGAAATCTCTCATTCTCCCAGATCGTACTCCAGAAATCTTCAATTTCATTTTTCCCGGGTGGGTCTTCTACCTTGGTCTGCTTCTTACCAAGGTCCCTGTAGAACTTTTTAGCATCTGTCCTAAACTGCTTATTTTGTTGGAACTGTTTTGATCGTTTTTCGAACCTTCTAACCCGCTGAGATGTAGCTTGAATTTGCTGTTTTTCTTTAGCAGTTGCAATATCTTTCTCTGATTCGATGTTATATTGGCGGCTTATTTTCTTTATCTTCCGCTGGTTTTTGATATTCCCTTTCTCCATTTCCAAAAGGTTGGATAAATCCCTCCTCATAGCCGCTATTTGCCTCTGCAATCTTTCCTTTCATTTTGGTTGACTAGGCTGACGATGGTGGCCTGAGTTCTTTTTCACTCTTATTCCAGTTCTCTCTGTAACAGTAGCTGCAGCAGCGTAGCATAGTTGGTTAACTTCTGTGAGCGACAATGCCCTTCCTAGGTCCTTCTTAATATCTGTTATCGCGTCGTTTGCCATGTTTATCAGAGTTGATGTTTTCTTTCCGCGGCCTATCCTTGATAGGTTACTTCTCTCCTCAAGTGTTTGATGCTTAATCTCTAACCATTTTAATAATATTTCCTCTTTAAGTGCCAGGCGTTCTGCACAGCTTGCTTCCGTAGTTGGCTCATCCATTGGTTGGCCGAGCTCTGCTTCAGAGAAGGTGGTTGTCTCTGTGGTATGATCAGGGGTAGCTGACGCTTCTTCCGCGTGTGGGTTTGATTGTAGGTTTTCTTTTACTTCATCTTTTATTCCTTCTAACTCTGCCTCTGTCAATCGCTTCTTTTTTATTATATCCCTTCTCACATTAGCGAGTTTGTTTTTATCAAGATTAGGTCTCGAAGTTGGGTTCCATTTCCTCCATACTGCGTATGTTTGCTCCGTGTTGGAAACTTCTGATGGTTATAGCATGGCTGTATAGTATGCTTTCATTACATTCTTGTACTCCTCTCTAGTCCATCTTTCCGTCTTATTTTGATTTAAATCAGAACCGGTGCTTGCGGGGACGCTGTGAGGTTCACCCTCGGTGCGCTGACCCATTATTATTATTATTATTATTATTATTATTATTATTATTATTATTATTATTATTATTATTATTATTACAAGTGAAACCGGAAATAATATATTATAATTCATTTAACATATTCCATAGACTATAGTCCAGAAAAGAACTTCAACAATGTTGAAGCAAAATCTGCGCCATTCAAGTAAATCCTGTAAATACACATGTGTACATCACATGGCCTGCTTTTCAATGGTGCTAATTGTGGTGTTGGGAGGGTTCATACTAAATATATAGAGTTTGAGGGGACAGCAAAAAAATGCGCTTACCCTCAGCGTAAAGTTGTGTAATACGGCTGAGTTTACTGACTATAGTAAAAATGCCCAAGGCAACTGTATTACACAACTTTTTACTGAATAAATGTTTATTATACGACAGAAATATTCTCCTGAAGGTTAAGTTTTTGTAGCTGTTTTTTTTTTCATATTGCACGGTCAGATGAGTGTAATAACGTGTCATATTTACACTCCTTTTGGTGCATACATGTACATAATGTTTCCATGTACATGTACCTCAATAAAACCTTAAATTTTTGCAATAATCACTGGGTGGCCTTTTTCGCAGCACCCAAAAATGGCCACAAACAGAACATCAGAAAGCAATGTACCCTGGTTGAGACTGACCCTTTAATGATTTAAAGGGAAGGTCAGATAATTACACTACAACGCTTTTTACAAACAGACAGTATCATTATTAATTGAAAATATTTTTAGTCATTGTAAAAAAATCCATTTACTGTTTCAGTAGTAGAAAATGCACCTTATGCTGAATATACTGTACCAAGGGATGCCTCTTCAACAGTCTGTTGAAATAGAAAACGTTTAATTGCATGTTATGTGCATCTTTACTGCACATACATGTACAGTTGATGTCACAGTACCATGCTACATCATGCAACTCAGCCGTGCACAGAGGAAGAAAACTATCAACATCAACGGTTGGTAGCCATTGCATTAACTTTGCTAAATATAAGTTGGTGTCACCTCCATTTTTTTGCATTCATTTTTTTAAATTCATTTATTTATCCAGGGATATTTGATTACCATAAATACACACTGTGGCTAGTTTAAACACTACCCTGGGTTACTTATTACCAAGCTGTAGCAAAAGCTGTAGCAAAAGTATTACAAAAAAATCAATGTTAAAAAATTTTTGGCCAACCCCCCCCCACCCCCCCCCCCCCCCCAGGTTATGTTCTGAGCATGTGTAGTCCATAAGGCACAGTACAGTATAACTTAACAATAGTAATATTCTTAACACTGTGCTGGAGCAGTCGTACAGTATGCATTAAGAGGCCCAAAATATGTACATGTAAATGTTCAGTATTTACGATGAAAACATAATATTAATATTATGCATGTAATATAAACCCACAACCAATTATTGTTATTTACATGGAAACTATTATACAGTATTAACAAATTTAAATTAACATACCTTAGAAAGATCGCACATTTGCAATGGGTTTATAATGTGGTGTAGACTTTTATGTCCATAATCCATGACAGTACATGTAGAGTAAGTGATGTTTCCTGGGATGATTCCTGTTTCCTTGATTAATATAGGAAGTAAGCATCTTGAATTGATTGATAATTTTTTCAGACATAAAAAAAAGGATTAACTGCTGGTATACATGTCCCTAGTTCAGAGCTGTCACTAAGGGCCGGGCACCGGGGACCGGGGATTTCCCCTGGCTACTATGAGCATGACCCCATACTTTCATAGGAAAATAGAAGGAAAATAGAACCAAAAGAACTCCCCAGCTGTTTGATTCCCCACCTACTAATTGCATTTACCCAACAACTTGAATCTTAGTGACAGCCCTGCTAGCTGACTATTGTAATTACATGTATTATAGTAACATTAAATTATTCTTTCACTTTAAGCAAGGCACTGGGGCTTGTAAAAACAGTTTGCAATTTGATTGCCTTTCTACAGGTAAACAAAGAACTAATTGTTTGAGTACTTAAGCACTTTACATTTAAGCATTTCATTTTTTGCAAGGAGTGGAGTAAGCAAATTCCTTACTGCAGACACAAGGGTGAGGAAAAAAAGCATCTTCAGATTCCTAATTGTACATGTACATTGTAACTGACAATTACAGAAGAACAAGGCTGATGAAACATGTCTTGCAGAATTGACACTGTGGTTCTATTATTATAAAGTACCAGTTACAATGTTAGATCTTTCTTCATGTAGCATCCTTGTATTGGTTTAAATTAATTTTGAGTCAAGTTTGTTTAATACTGTATGGAGATCCAAGATTGTGAACTCTTGGCTGATTTGATACCATCACAATCATATGACCTACACTGTATCTTAACCTTATCTTGACCTATATTAAATCTTTATTACTCATGGCATAGCCGAGGAAGAAGTTATAAATTTGGCTTTGTGCATGCATATTTTTGTCTCACTGATCTGATTAATTGACAATTGAGGCCTTGTGATCTTGTGGCCTCATGTGTGTTAACTTGAGAAGCAGAAAGAAGAATAACAGCATATAACTTTTCAAGACAATGCGGGGCATTCATGGATGGATAGGACTGTTTGATATTGTGTTTACCGCTTATTGCCACATGGGAATTTTGTTCCAGCAAGTTTTGTGTTTTATATAACTTTGCATTTCAGTTAGCGACGGTGGTTTCCATTGTCAGCTACTGAATGTAGTCTTACCTTTTAAACACAATTTTATGTTTCTCTAGAAAAGCACTCAAAACATTTTGGAATCAAATACTGCAATGGGTTAAAGACACCACAAGTTGAAGCTGTGTACAGCTTCTTGTTTAATTATACCATCCAAGTTTCATTGTCACAGCTCTAATACTATTGATATTACATGGGAGGACAGAGGGAATCCCCTAATGCACAGTCCAATGAAAGGGCTCTGAGAGCCATGCATCTCATGAATATGAAACAGCGTAAGGATAATTTTAGTTGTTCTTGATGTTTTGTAATTTAGCAGCGTCACTGTGATAATTAACACATCTTAGGATGACAGCAATATCCATTGTGTGAAACAAGACAGCTGGATGAGCCGAGTAAGCAAGCAATACAGTGACATTTCCCTAAATGCTACAAATCTATCTGAAATCCACAGATTGGTTATAATTTTCCATACTAAGTTTGAAGTCCAAGAATTGAAGAACAAACAGATTTTAAAATATTTTAAACAGTTTTGCATGACATACATGTAAGTATGCACCAAATCATACAAACTCACATGTAACATAAGTTATATAACATCCGCTCACATGTACACTCTACATGTACCACATGAATATTAAACTCACGTGCCTTACATTCATTTGTGTCTCTTTAGAAATCTAATTATTTCTACCAGCTGCTTCTAAAAATATTGTAGAAAGAACTCTGAGTTATAACACATGCTGCAAGATTGGGCATTATTAAATAAATAAATTGAAGAACAGATTATGGCCCCATCAATTCCAAGCCCACTCATCCCCCCGGGCATTTGTCGGGCATGTTATAACTTTTCCTTCCCAAGGGTGGGGCATTTACCAAAACAGGTCAGCCTGGGGGTGGGGCATTGTCAAAACAACCTTATCTTTCAGATTTTAAAAGTTGACTCGTACAATACTTAATAGTTTTTTTTTTATTTTAAATCTCTTGATTGCCCTCAAAAATACAAAAACTGAGCTGATAAACATTGTTTGGGTCCCACACTTTTCAAGAGAACTGGAGAACAAGCAACAGAGTGAACGCAGTCATATTCCATTTTGGGCTTTCACACAATTTTCATGACAGGCAGGCCTTACCTTTCAAGTGCCACAGAAGATAATATCATGGTAAACTGTCAATTCCATCAGGAATTTTAGAAGGCTATCTCAGAGTCCAACGTTTTGCGGGAACAATAAATTAAACACAAATATTTAGAACGAATGAGGGAACGGATGTAAGTAATACTGAGGAAAAATGAAAATTTCTAGCATGAATAAAGATCCATTTATTTGTGAACAATTATTGCTGCCATAATTAATTATTATAAAATAATTAATTATTAAATTAATAATTAAAATAATTAATTATTAAAATAAAATTTTGATCTTATCCCTGGGCATTTGCACTCTTTCAGAAGCCCCACCATGGGGATTTGTATGTACATGTATAAGCTGACCTCACCGTGGGGCATTTGCAACATTATTTAAAAAAAAAGAGACAAATGTCCGACAAATACCCGGGGGAGGGGAGGGGGGGAAGAGCGGGCTTGACGGAGCCATTTGGGGGGTAATGGGCGGGCTTGGAATTGATGGACCATTACCTTTATCCGACTTGTTCCTTCTTTGAAATGTAAACCAAAATATGTACATGTGACTGTAGTTTTTGAAAGTCTGATTACCTTAGGAGAACAAAAATACAAGTAAACAAAACTTCAAAATAGCAATACAACTGTAGTTGATAACAAATTTAATTCTAGAGCATGATGCAAGATGCAGACCCTTAGGTTTTTGTTTTACTTCCACCTCTAATTTCCACTGTCAAAGATCTATTGTACATCTTCGCGCTTGAAATACAGTGAAACAGGTGAATTGAAACTAAAGGCAACAAAACATCTTTCTAGCTACATGTACACGTCATATTTAAAACCTCTTATAAGTTCAACTGTGGACAAAACATGTCGAAAGCAAGCTTAAAACCTTACCGTATAGCATAAATTACGTGTTGACTTTGAAAATTACCGCAAAAGCTACTATCAAGCTGATATCACGGCATGTCAATAATTTCAATAGTCTATAAAAATCGATCCTTGTAGATTGAATTCAATACTAATCAATCGACAAAAACTGGAATTTGATAAAAGTCGATCAACAAGTATCGAAATATAAAAAACAAAGTTGGCGAATGCGGATAAACGAAGCAGGATCGGCTATGTCAAGACTTTATTTTACCGATTTTGCACTGTAAAAGGAAGCTCAAATAAACACAAGCTGAAATCAGAAACTACTCTTTTCTTCTAGTAAAAGTGATTCATTTTCATGTCATATCATTTTACGTCTTATCAGTGATTTATGCATCTCATTTTCATGCTACTTCTTGATCGGTATGAAAGAAAAATGCTACAGAAAAACTGCCAACGCCATTGGTAAGAAGTTAGATAAAAACCACTTATGCAGATTTATTTATAGTTCTAAACTGAAAAGTCGCTGAACAGGATCAGGAAAGGATGGATTTTCAAGGTCTTCCAACGTGTAAAACTTTTTTTCGTCACCTTCATTTCTACTAGTAATAATCGCCTTTTTATACACAAAAATAACATAGTTTTAACCTGGGCAGAAAAACGGAGATTTATTTAAGTTAATAAAAATGTTTGATGGTTCCAAAAAGTTCCAAAAATCAGTCAACTTCCGTGAGTTCTGGTCACGTGTTTCATGACGTCATACTGATGACGTTCATAAAGAACTTATTTTTAGACTTATATCTACCAACATACGAAATAATTTAACTTTGCATTTCACCCTTTCAAAGATACATGTATACAAAGATACTAGTCTCCAGACCCCTAATTTGCTCATGTGTATAGCCCCCTTAATTTTGAAAATCCAGAAGTATCCCGGGGATGACGAAATGTTGCAAGCGAATGCCTTCCTTGCCACGTTTACTGTATTTGCATTTATCAAAGCATGTTTCTAAAAAACGTTAAAAGGCACTTGGGGGCATAGTCACGTGACTGATGACGTCATCGCACTTAGTCATTTAAAATAGGTATTTCATGATAGGTGTAAACAGCATGTGGTGTAGTATCCTCATACACTCAAAATTGACAGAGTTATTTGGCATCTAAAATTTTTCTGGTGCAAAGGGTGCTGGGAAGGTTTTTATTATAATTATAATATATTATTTATTATTATTATTATTATTATTATTATTATTATTATTATTATTTTTATTTCTATTGTAATTTTCTTTTGTAATTTTTGGTGATTTTTTCTTAGTAAGATCAGGTTTTGTTGCATTCTTAAGTCAACATAACCAGACATAAGTTACGTTAGGGCACCCAGGATCTAGGTTGCCAAGGATTTACAGTGTTGCAGTTGCAGTCGATCGGCCAGTTGAGATGTAATATAGGCAATTTTAAAGATTAAAATTATGATCATTATTATTATTTTTTTAAAAATAAAAATATTATTATTATTATTATTATTATTATTATTATTATTAACAATGATTTAGAAATACATAGACAAGTAAAAACAAGCGATATAATATCCCGACGTTTCAGCGACCTCATGACGCCATTATCAAGGGTACAAATGAGAATAAAATAAAATTAACAAATGCGAGTTCAAGAGTAATAACTAATTTACATAGCGGAGGTGGCTACACAAATACTTTAGCACGGATAGAATCCGTTTGCACATTCAAACTCGGTGTTAATTGTTTGATGTAAAGCATCTGGTTGACAAGTTTCAAAGTTCTCAAGAAATGCATGAACAAATTTGATTGTCTTGTCAACGAGATGCTTTACATCAAACAATTAACACCGAGTTTGAATGTGCAAACGGATTCTATCCGTGCTAAAGTATTTGTGTAGCCACCTCCACTATGTAAATTAGTTATTACTCTTGAACTCGCATTTGTTAATTTTATTCTCATTTGTACCCTTGATAATGGCGTCATGAGGTCGCTGAAACGTCGGGATATTATATCGCTTGTTTTCACTTGTCTATTATTATTATTATTATTATTATTATTATTATTATTATTATTATTATTTAAGTAATGGGAATGATGGATCCTATTTATCTGACGAACCACTTCTCTGTCACTCTGACTTGCCTACAACATGCTTAATCACGTTATTAGGGCATGCAGGTCCGTGCAAGTTCGAAATTGTCCATTTTCTTCCGTTTGGTTATGTGTCAGCCCTAAAACAAATTTGTTTAATTGTGTTGTGCGAACAATGGGACAATGCAACAAAGGACAAGCTTTTTTAGCCAAACATCGAATGATTGGGAGGCATAAACAAGTCGGCTAATATATGTGGTAAGCGCGCGAGATCCTACAAAACCTTCAAATCTCCCAGTCAAGTTTTGTGCTAGAGATGAACAAATGAGAAGACGAGATCGACTGGTCAAAGTTAGCAAACGCATCGCCCAAACCAGAGGCTTCACTTAGAAGAAGATGATTCTGATGGCTTTTTTCATTGTCCACTTCAAACCTGCAATTATGATGGATTTACCACACAAAGAGGCTGCAGAAAACACGTAAAGAATAAACACCGTTGGTATTTTCATTTCAACGAAAAGCCATACAGCACTCAGATAGAAGCAGCGTATTTAGGCAACGAAAATGAAGCCGAAGATCAGAAGAGTCGACGTAAAATCGGGACAGTTGCGTCTTTTGACATGTCAAGCGACATTGCTCGAGATTTTTAATCCTGGCTCACCGGCAGTGGCGGCAACTGTAAAAGCGATCGCCAAGCACACCAAATTGTCAGCAAGTGTTTGAAATTTCTCAAATTCTGTTGCGAAGACGAAGAGGAGCTCACGTTTGACAACGTCGACTTTAGTTTATGTTCTCCTGATCTCCTATTTAAATTTGTCGGCACGATGCAATATGATTGGAAGTTTGGGCACACAGGACGTCTAGGCTACTTGGAAGCCATTGCAGAACTAGGAGACTTTCGAAAAGTGAACGGCGCATCGGACTCCATTTTTAAAGGGCTGTCTTCAACAGAAGTGTACTTGAAAAAGGGTGCGCAAAACCGTTTCCAAAATGATGTGATTGCAGTGGACGAGCGAACTTGATATTGACGCCTTAGATTCCAAGGGACATTGGGCAACGCTAGAGGAGCTATTGGAAGTCGTGGGGCGTTTCTTGCCGCGCTATGAGGGTGTGTTGAACGCGTGCAAGGAGAAACAGGGTTCAGTATCCCTGTTGGACTTATCGTTTGCTACCAATTTCCTCGCTGTGTACTTGTTTATCAAGGTTAAAGGATCGCGCCCAATGACATATCAGTATATGACTGTCGAGATGGTGAACAAAGCTAAGACAAACGGCGGGTTTATCGATCTTAAAATGTTCAAAACAGTGAGCAAATACGGCTTCAATTCTCTGTTCCTGACTGACACTGGCATGCAAGTGTTGGATGGATACATTCGCCCTCTGCTCAAGTCGAGTAAAACAGGAAAGAACTAAAACTCGAAGGGAGCAGATAGGGTATTGATTTCACTATAGTCGTGAAATTGTTCTGTGGGACTGACAAGGAAGTAAACAGGAAACTTTAAGAAACACACAGACTCTTACAGTAACAGTCACAAGGAGTATTACCTTTAACTACTTTTATATTTTTGTTTTCATATTCCGGTTGAGTCCGTTAAATCCGCCGTTTCCGTCTTAACAGGACGTTTGTGTTGTAGATAATATATTACTCTTGATAAGTTCACTAGCACTGCAAGTTTCAAACGAGATAAACTACCTTATATCAAACGGGAAAGACGGATTGACGGATTTAACGGGGATATGAATATTATATCATATATAATATATTACGCTTGATCAGTTCACTTGCACTGTTGCACTTGTTTTCATATTCCGGTTGAATCCGTTAATCTTAACAGGACGTTTGTGTTGTAGATAAGATATGTATGTATGTTATTCATCGCTTTATTGCCAAAGTCCTGTTTCGTATGGTCAAGAGATGACCACACTCATCAGGCAACTTGAGCGAATGACCGTTAATTTAACCGCTGGCGGTATTATACATATGACCGTTAATTTGAAAGTTGGTAGGCAGCGCGCGCGTAGTTGCGTTACTTAACGTTATTCTAAAGTTCTATTACACCACTGTATACAAATGACCGTACCCTAGACAAAAGAAACGAATTAGCAGGTTCATGCCCTCACAGAAACAGATTCACACTCAGGAACTTTAAAATAACATAATGTAACGCAACTGCGCGCGCTGCCTACCAATTTTTAAATTAACGGTCATTTGTAGAAAGTTTTGTTAAATCCGTTAATCATCATCATCGTCATCGTCACCATCACCATCATCGTCATCATCATCATCGTTATTCCGTTGCATACTTGAGATGGGAATGGGTGCAAAATTCGTTCCGCAAGCCTTAAAATCTATTCATATTGACATAAAGTAGCACTGTCCATACATACATGTAGCTTGCAAAGCTTAACACTGTTTTTACATTATTTAAGCTCCACTCAGGCTTAGCTGCAAAGCGTTATATGTTTTCACATTGATCTCCTCCGTGTTTTATGCCTATTTCATACAAAAAAAAAACATGCATGTACTTTCTCATCATGCATCTCTCATACTCTTTTACAACAGCCTACTGTTATCTGGGAAGTCGTTTGGTTTGACTTTTATTCGCAATCTTCATTTATTGATACAGTGAATTTTCTGTACTTATTGGCATATTGAATGCCCCATTCCACAAGGTCCTTGCACTACGCTAACCTGTCTCAGTAAATAAACACTTTACCATATAACAAATTTGACGCTGTCTATTATTCAGTCGTATTTTAATGCAAGAAGCTTTATGCTGGTGCCCTGTTCCCGCTAATGCATGTGGGTCTCATAAGAGATTTTGTGAGTTTTGTTGAAAGGGAAGTACGCGTACAACCGTACGGTCAATATGATAACATTAATCATTTTATTCATAGCCATGTCAGTTAAACGTCTCCAAGAACTTGGCTTTAAAGAGTCAGATTGCATCAAACCTTCTCAAGCTACATCTGATCGATTGGAAGAATCTGCTACTTGGCTTCTTGAGAATGCTACTCCTGTTCACCAGGCGCAAACATCGCAACAACAGCAGAGTGCTCAAGGTTGGCAGTTTGCTGGTTTTGAGGTGGGTACAGTACAACCCTGGACAACGCATTTTTTTGTATTTCGCTCACTTATGTTTTCACTTGGACGATTTACTAGCGGAGCATTCCTATCAATACATTGTTTGTATACAATCAGGCTTTTAGTAGTAAAATGTGCCTAACTGTTTACACAGAGAAATTTAGTTCACTTCAGTGATAGTTCAAATTACCATGTAATGGGCTGTGGCATGTTGTAGGACACGTTAGCGAGATAGTCCCTTGTTTTCGCTCGTGAAAACAGTTTACAATCTCTAAACGGAGGTGTTTTCATTGAATTTCTGGACTTTTTTACTGGAGCGGCCCGCGCGGAGCCCCATACTCATAGAACTAAACCTATGCCCGTCATTTTTCATGGTCATGGCTAGCGGAATGTTTCGCGGGCGCGCCTCCGTGACATGCGTGTCTGTCTGTCGCGCAAGGCCAACTCGCGGGCGCGTATAACGTCGCAAACATGCGCGTATGACGCCACACAGCATCCGAGATGTTTGTTTTCATTACGGATTTCACAACCAAAGAAGCCGAGATTTAAAGAACTTCCAAGCAAGCGAGGGACTAAAGGTAAAACAGATTACATTTGTCGATGGGAATTTATCTTGCTATAAATCCGTGATTGACTTTTCCTTTTGGAGAATTGTTTTTAAAACGTGCTTAAATTCAGTTGTATCGATTTCTTGAATTCCATCCAAGACAGCTCGGCGAACTCGATGCGCTATAAATACTTGCTTTTAAACATAAACTAATGGAGATTTGAATAACATTTTTCGAAAGAAGATTGTGTTGTCCATTTTATGTGTTTGTTCATTCATTACAAAGATTGAAACGCGATTTTATGTAAACAAAACAAGACTTAGACTTCACTCGCCTTATGCAAATATGTTTGTGTATTTTTGCATTTTTGATTTCCAAATCAGTTAAAACTGTATTTTATTCGGAAAGTTGTCGTACTAGTTATTCTAGACAGAGAAAAGTTGTTTTTGTGAACTTTTGTACGTTTGAATGTACTGTGAAGACGGTCGGGTAATACTGTTTTTGAGAATTGCTAAAATCGAAAAGTAGCCCGGTCGTCAATCTTAATTCTTGTGCTTCCGACCTTTCACCTTAGTTAGGCTTGTTCACAGAGCGACGCTGTTAGGCTCAGCCTATCTATATATATATATATATATATATGTATATATGAGCTTTAACTAGTCAAAATTATCCTAGTGAAAACACAACCAAACAGTTTAACATATTTGCTTTTCCTCGCTCTACCCTCATTCACGTCCAAGGATATCGCTTCAAACATGAAGTAGTATCACGATTCTCAGATACTTTTGTCTGCTTTTGAGACGTCAATATAAAGTCGTATTGTCGTCTCAAAAACCAGCCTGTGATTGGTTGAAAATTTCCCGCGGTAATTTAATGGGTTCCTTGAGTAGAAAGCCAAAATTTAAAATTATCTTCAAAGGAGGAGCAAAAATGTTGATTACTTTGTCAAGTTTGGCAGGTAAACAACGCTGTATTCAATGCAACGACCCTTTCTATCGAAAGTTAACGATAAGATGAGTTTAAAAGCTGCTTTTGTTCGTTTGAACGGTTTGTTTACATTGAGCTGTGCTGTACGCGCGCTATCACGCCATCCGTGATAATTTGAAAAAAGTTTTAGGCTAAAACCTCGACAAGTTTGCGTTATTCACTCATTTTTTCGACGTTTGTAACTTTGAAAAACTTCAAAAAGATGTTCTATCAAATTTGTTCTATTTCAATGAGCAATTTATAGCGTGAAAAGTCCGTGTTTTTGGAACTTTTTTGCAAAACAAAACTATGATAACGCGTACAAAACGTCGTGTACGTCAGCTCGTTACTAGTAAGAATTTCAGCTTTGATCAGCACAAGTTATCTTCAGTTTTGCTTTCTTTTTCACCGAAAACAAGTTAAATCGTGATACAAAACTAATTTCAATTTTGAGGCGTCAATACTGCATTATATTGACAGCGTTGGAAGAAAATATATTCTCCCAACTAGCCGTCAACATAATGCAGTATTGACACCTCAAAATCGAAATTAATTTATATAAACGCCAATACAGAAGATACAGCTTTGTTACATGTGACATGTTCCCAACACGCCTACGACACAAATTATTTTGTCTTGTAAATCAAACCTACAGTTTATAAATGGTACTGTAGGCATTTCGTTAATTTATTACTTAGTGCATATTTTTTTAGAATTAATGATTTTATATTTATTTCTCTGGTAGGTGCGAACAGGGACTGTATGTGTATGCCTGATTGATGATTGTGGCGACAGTGATGTACCACTCATGGAATTCAGCACTCAAAGTATGTACGATGTTATTTTTCTGTTCCGCCATCACAATATATCCAATTAATGTAATTGCGATAAGCCTGGAAAAAATTTCGAGGCTTTGGATCGGATTTGAAATCATAACATTCGCATTGCCAGTGCAATGCTCTACTAACTGAGCTACCCAGACCTTATCAATTATGTTGGGAGTGGTCAGTTGTGAGTCCAAATACAGAAGAATAAATACAGGTAGTTGTATGATGACCTGATGACTCCGTTGTGTGAGTGTATACGAAATCATATATATGAACTGCGGAATTGTAATAAAATGATGAAATGATCGTCGCAATAATGAAGGCAATTAATGTAATTGCGATTAATATGATGAGCTAATTGCAATTACATTATTAGGCATTATGCATGATGATGTCACCGGCTGAAACTTCACCACGAAGCTTCAAAGCTGCAAACCTCTGTCAAGTTCACGTTGTTTTTGAATGGGTATTCTTTTCAACTTTCTCCTTTCAGAATACATTGATGAGATTGTCTCAGGTTTAAGCTTCAAAAGCGAGGGGTCAAATTAGCTAGTTTGATGTAAACGTGCATAAGGGCTGTTGCATTCATATGAGGCTTTGGTAGCTCTGTTGGTAAGAGTATCGCAAATGAAAGTTATAGAGCAATGTTTTACTCTGGTACTGTATATTGGTTTGTACAAGTTGGTTCTAACTTTTCAGTCCGTGGATGTAGCCGTATAATGTGCCCAACGAAATGAAAACTATTCAACGGTACTAACTTATGAAATTGTTTCTTCTTCAGTGTTTATAAAATAAAATTCATTAGTATTATTTACTTTATATGATTGTAGCCACTCTTGGTAGAGTTGTTGAGCGGAATAGGACCAGGCTCTTTTCCATATTCTATTCAACGACAAAAGACAAAATCTTATTCAACGTTATTCAACGTTATTAAACGGCAAAGTAACCTTTGTTGAATAATGTTGAATGATGTTGATTTGTGCATTGGTCACTGATTTACTAACATTTCTTCATAGACCTGTGGTTTTGGCATGACCTGCAATCCACTCGTGACGGAGCAGCTCATTGTACGCTGATAGTGCAGTACTACAACAGGAATGTGTCGGACTGGGAGCCTTTTGTTGAACCTTGGAAGTGAGTCATGCAACCCTAATAATAACTTCAATCATTTATGGGAAAGATATAATGTTCATCATGTCACACACAGGTCGGATGCTCTAACCACTGAGCTGCGAGAGACTCGTGGCGATCTATAGGCCATTTACTAGGTTCAGACATTTTAAAAACTCAAAATTTTACAAAGAATGTATGGCTCATTAGCGCTTTTGCCACCCAACAATTTTGCAGTTTTTAACAGCAGATATTTCCTAAAATATTGCATGAAAAAAGCTAAAAATTGCATAGATTACTAAGTTTAACAAGCTCTTTCAATTTTTGAAGTCAATGCGTATTTAGCACGGTGCCTTCTCTACGTACATTCTAATGCTAAACAAGCAAAATGTAAACAATGACGTCAGCAAAGATCGCCCTGTATGACACGCGGCCTGCGTTCTGTCGGGGACATAAATTTCTCACTTTTGTGACATGATAAACATCACATCTTAATATTTACCATCTTTCTTTATTTATCACTCGCATGACGCTTATGATATTGCTGATCCTAGCAGTACACAGGACGCATGTCATACAAGAGAGTTTAACATTTACCATCATTCTTTATTTATCACCTCACATGACGCTTATGACATTGCTGATCCTAGCAGTACGCAGGACACATGACATACATTAACCTAGTAATGGTATAACCTACTATATGGTAGTTGCCAAACCTAAATCCCTGGAAAAAAGCATAGTTTTTCCAAACTGCTATCAGGGCTTATATTAGCTTATCTGAAGGCATTGCTTGTGTCGAAATTCAGGCCTTCAAATTTTGCACCCAGAAACACGCCCTGGACTCCAGGATTGAATGACTTACTTCTCTTCAAACCTGAGCTTCAGAGAACAATTCATTGGTCTCCGGGGCCCTTTACACTTCCAGTGAGCCGTTGTTGACCACTGTGAAAAATATGCGTCTTGGACTTTCAACCTAAATAGCAGTGGATAAACAGAACTCTGGCATCATGTTGTGTCCCTTTTCACAATAGCTCTACACTCATGTTTACTTCAGTTGATGGCGTGGAACACCAGTACTTGTTGGTCAATCTCCTCATAAGTCTGTGCCAGTTTAGGTGGTAGTGCTTATTGGTGTTAAAACGTTTTCACATGCCTTGTGTTATAGATGCCAACTTCATTGGCAAGAGCAAGATAAGACGCCAACATCTAAAGCCAGGTTTCTAGCAAAACTGGATGGTAAGTTAAAGATACTTCATGTTGTATCATTGCTGCTTTCTTTCAAACCTTTTCATTTCCAAGCTTAAAGGCGAACCTGCGGTATAAAAGGGCAAAACCCCATGCCGAATCTAATTCAAATGAGCATTTGCATGAGTTGGACAGTCCAGCGGCCTTTTATATCGCGGGTTTGGCTTTAAAAAAATATTAAGGCACTCTGTGACAGTTTATTACTTGACCGTGTCAACTGTAACACATGGTGTTTGTAACATTATTTGATTTTCACGTAGCGCAGATATCAGAAGCTAATCTACGCGAAAGTAGCCAATCGATCAATTATCCAACCAATCTACAATCCAGGCACTTTCTTATCCTTTAACACTCGCTACTGTTAATTATACACAAAGCCCATTTCTTTTTGCTTTTTTTAGGGTCTTGTTCTCGTCATTTTAACTTTGTTTCCGCATTTTTATTTTAAGCTCCAGATCGTCTCGATGTCACCGTAACAACCACATTGATCAACATGATAAACCACACTATAACGAGTTGGTCCGAAGATTACTACAGACCAGATCCATCACCTGTGTCTGCGGTCGCCACCTCTGGGACACCCAGTTTTCTGTCAGTGTCCTCTAGCATGAGTGGCAGCAGGCACGACAGCCTTAACCGAAACATGAGCATTGAAAGTCCAGCGAGCAGTCCAACGAGTAGACCAGAGTCAAGTGCGTCATTATGGTCAATGGGGTCTGGCTTTCCTAGACGTCGGTCGCCATTCGTTCCTTTTGTACTCAGAAATCAAACAGGTGTGGTTTGTTAGTATAGGTAATCATACGGTTTCGAGGAAGCGGCTCGTGCATTTTTAGCTTTTTGAAAAACTCACAAGTGCAAATTAATCCCAAATTGAACGAGAAAAATGTATGGTTTCTTATTAAGTAATGCTTCACATAAGAACTATAGTAAACTTCATTGTTCTGCTGCATTGGCTCTTTCCCACATAGAATATCTTTGATTTCAAGAATAGAGGAGGGGCTGATGGTTTATAATTATATTTCATCATAAAAATACAGAAAATCCATTTGCGTCAAATATATCTTGGGAAATGTTCGTGCTTAACCAATCAGAATAATAGGTAATAATTTGGCTTCTTTGATGAAGTTCCTCAAATACAATATCTTTGAAAAATTGCATGTTGTGCGATTGGGTCTCAAAATACTTGAAACCATAAAAAATTGAGGGTTGTCCAATACTCTCGACCTGATACGACCCGAAAAAGACAGTTTTCGATCCGTACGAATCGACAACTTGAGTCGTACGAATCGACAAAATAATTCTAGTAGTATATCCCAGATGCGTAGACCAATTTTATCCATATATGCAGCAGCCCTGAGTTAATGAGGTTGGCTCTGTCAAACCGGTTTTCGGTCAGGAGATAATGAGATGCGAGACGTATATAGAATATCAGTGAAATGAGGCAAATATGAGAGAGAGAGAGTTCTAAATCTTAATCACTCATTGTTTTCATGTGTCGGCATCGGTAAAGAAATGCCGATTCAGCGCATATAAAACTATTGATCATTGATTCTCTTTGTAAACATTGAATTTAGATTCTGCTTAGGCTGTCTATTTAGGAACTGAAATAAAAAATGTTTAAAAGTTACTTACCCTTTTTTGTTCCTCCATAAAACTGTGAAGTTCTGCGCGTCTTTCAGCGCTAGGCAGCGGTATTTCTCTTCTACAGTTTGGGCAGTTGGCGGAACTTGCCACAAGTGATAACCGCCATTGTCTGAGGCACTTCATGTGCGCCGTATGTTCGCAGCACACCATAGGTTCCGTTTCACGATCAGTGGTTACAACGTCAGTTTAAAGAAGAAGAAAATATCAAAGCCATGAAACGAAGATTGCTTGTACGAGCAGAAAAAGACGCGGAAACAGGTCATTGGTTTACTGATCTGATAAATGAACTGAATGTTTCTCCTGATTCTCCTCCTTCACCTGAATTTCACTTCGACAGAGTGACAGAAGCCTTAAATGAACTTGAAGCTAACAATCCTGAAATTTTTGAGGGTGTTATTTTTTTACCCGAAGAAGGAAAGCAAATGGAAGTTGAATACGAAGACCTGTCTATGACTGACGAGGAACTGATTCAGGCAATGGAGACGTGGGAGGAAACTGAAATGGAAACTGCATTGGACACTTTTGACTATGGTTACTTGTTAACCGATCAAGTAAGTGAGTCCCCAATCATTTTGAGTAAATCAGATACCTCCGCCATTTTGATTTAAGTACATTCAGCCTTGTTTTCAGTCTTAAGCTTAACTTCCTATTACCACTGTAAGTGATAGATACAATATGAGCGAGAGATCTGTATGGGTATTTACAATGGCGAGCCGAAGGCGAGCCATGGTAATGCCCATACAGATCGGACGCGAATATTGTATCTGACTTGTGAAATGAATGTCATACAAAGTGTGAAGAATGTTGTTTACATTCAATTTGATTGGCTGTTATATGAATGAAGTTAATCCGATGAACGCAAAGGCATTAGCATAACATTTATTTCGTTTTAGAAGAGCGAAATGGCGTCCACGCGCTTTCGTCCTCCGAAAAGTTTATCGGAAGAAAGTTCTCTGCTCAAGGATGTGACTCCCCAAAACACTAAAAACAGCACGAAGTGGGCCGTTAAATATTTGAACAGTGGCAGCAGGCAAGGGCTAACAAAAAAAACCCGAAAATGAAACTGTAGCCTTGGAGGCGAGAAACTGCAGGGTGGAAAACGTTCAAGAATTAAGCTGCAAGCTGGAGGTTATGACAGCGGAAACAGTAAACTTCTGGCTTAGTAAATTTATTGGCGAAGTAACAAATCAATGCGGCGGTCGATATCCCCCGAAAACGCTGTATTTACTGGCCTGTGGCATAAATCGTTATTTAGTTATTTAGTGAAAAGTAAATAAATGGAAGGGGGCTCTTGTTGAGTTACATATACATAATTAGCATTCTGTATTAGTTACAGAATACTAATTATCTTCATTAGTATTCTGTATCTAGATACAGAATACTAATGAAGCTAATTAATATTCTGTATTCATTCATCAACCCCAACATTTCCCTGCTACCTACTCAAACCCTCCCCGTGCTTTCAGACAGTTTATATATGTATTGGGATTTACAAAGGTATACATGTGACTTGAATACTGTTGTTGGATTGGTCATCACCCTCATGAATTATTAATGAATTTTACAAGGGACATTACTTTTTCCGCATATCTACGTTGAAATAACAAAATTTGACCTCATTAATTAGTCAAAGCCAAGGTGGCGCAGTGAGTAAGCGATCAGGCTATAGAGCCGAAGGACGTGGGTTCGATTCTCGTCGGGACGGACTTTTTTTCTTTTTTTTTTTTCGAACTGAAAATTACTGTTTCTTTTTGGGTTTATTTGCGTTCGACAAAAGTCGTTACATTGAATTGACATTACTTTTTCCGCATATCTACGTTGAAATAACAAAATTTGACCTCATTAATTAGTCAAAGCCAAGGTGGTGCATGTGAGTAAGCGATCAGGCTATAGAGCCGAAGGACGTGGGTTCGATTCCCGTCGGAACGGACTTTTTTTCTTTTTTTTTTTCGAACTGAAAATTACTGTTTCTTTTTGGGTTTATTTGCGTTCGACAAAAGTCGTTACATTTAATATCCAAAAAAAAAAATAAATAACCGTAATATTACGTTACCGCTCACGTTACGTTACGTTAGGTTACCGCTCACTCATTCCATCACTCAGCTCAGCGCGGATTGTTAGTCGAGAGGTCCCAGGTTCTAGTCTCGCTCCTGCCGTGCTTTTTTTTTTTTATGAAAGTAATGTACCGTATATATACATTTATAATTCAACACATTGATACACTGCCCAAATATGGTAAAAAAGTTATCGATATGCGTTATGTCTACATGACATATAGCCAGCGATGGCGGTAAATTTCGCATTTTGAAAGAAAGTGAAAATGATTGCTGCCTGCAATTTCGTGTTTTTTGGCGAAAAAGTGCGTGAACTATTAGTTAAAAAAGGGAAAAGAAAGAAAAAAAAGAGAAGAAAAGAAAAGAGAAAAATACTGTTCACATGATTGGACAAAAAAGGCGCGAAATTTTCGCGTTGTCGCGGTCGCAGTGTTGTTTCTTGGCGTAGCTGAATGAAAACTGGTTCAAAGTTTAACCGCTCTACAAGAAGTGAATGAAGGAGCACAATTTTCGTGAAATTCCTTTGGTAATCACCTCTGGAATATGATATAGACTTGATGTTTCCTCAGAAAAGTTTCTGATCTCGTCATTACGGCTGTGGGAGCTAAAAAACGAGCATTCCAAGTTTGCAAACAACATTGATCGACTCAGCTCGTACTTCGATGTTTGAAAATTTGGTGCTTATGAAAGAGACTAACAAGCCAAATGAACTACAGGTACGATGTTTTAACCGTTTCTTGTATCCTTTACCTGTGAATTTTTGTAAGCTTACTGTCCACGCTGCAGTTCTTTCCGACTTTTCGCCGCCATGTTTAGGTTCGTAGCCGTGTGTTTGTTCAATTTGATTTGATTCTGAATTGAACTTTTTAAGATACGAAACATTTGTAACTAAGACATTCTATGCCATTTTACTGTGTTTTAATTCTTGTAGTCACTACTCTGTCCCGTTCTTTGAGTAGACGAAAGCTCTTCGTAGAAACTGTCAACTGATGTCATTGATTGTGTACGCTAAATTAATTTTAGCTTGGCAAAAGTTTCTGCATTAATTGCTTGTTGTTTAAGAAATGGTGTGAGGTAAAATATTGTAGTTAGCCTTTTTACTTAATGAAAGGTTGTATATCTCAATGATTTTTTTCTCGAAACTGTGATTTGTTATCAATGTGTTGATTATAAATTGACAAAGGCGCCACTTTCATTCATGAACTGTGTGATGTTGCAAGTTTCGCGCGGTAAAACATCTGTAAGCTTTTTTTTAAATAAAAGGCTTGTCGGCGATATTTATTTCTTCAAACTGTGCTTTGTTATCAATGTGTTGAATTATAAAACTATTATAGCGCTCAAGCTTGCGTGAAATCGCCTAATTTTAGCCGACACGGCCTACGGCCTCGTCGGCTAAGTATTAGGCGATATCACGCGCGCTTTCGCGCTATAATAGTTAAATATCTCTCTCCTCCGCAGAGGCTCCTATCAGTAAAGAACAGTAAAAGAGAAAATGGGAGCGCGGGGAACGATGGGAAGAGCGAAAGAGCGGGAGCCTCTGCCAGATAATGTTTTCAAAATGGCGCCCGATTTCCGAGGGAGGCTGGGGCTAGTCAAATATAAACAAGATGGCGGAACATGAAGTTCGACAAGAGCAGGAAGTTTTCTCTCTTTTCGCGCGACCGTTTCAAAAGGCGAAAGAAAGTGGTAAAATAATATGCTTTAAATGTTTTGAAGATGACGGCCTGGTCAATTTTTTTGCCGAGGGAGCTGGAATTAGTTAACATTTTCGTCGACTTGGCGAAATGCAAGACACTTTTCCTGAATCGCCACGGTGAGGAAACGGCAACGGCGAGAGTCCTGGAGCAATTAAGCAGACTCGGACTGGAAACGGTTAGTATGCTTCTTATTATTATTTTATTATTATAAAGAACGGTATCGAAAAACTGCGACTATACAATTTCCATTGACTGAAAACTGTAATTAAATAATTCACTCCAATCATTTTCTGATGAGCTCGTTTTATTAAGGGAATTTGACCTCGTAATGTGAAAAATAATTCCACACGCTTTCCAAGACTTATCCCTGTTTTATTCTATATTATAATTCTGCATTTCAAATATGTTATTAGGTTTATAAAATAGTATCTTGGGTTTACGTATTCAAACAGGAAAGAAGCTGTTTTCTGTGTAGAATTTTGTAATTTTTTTTAGATCTTTTAAATAAGAGCAATAGGAACCTGATCACTTTTTAGTCAACTGAACAACCTGGCAAAAACAGTCAACACTAGCACTCCCCATGTGACTTCTCTCCTGAATTCTGTGAAGTGACCAAGAAACTACATGATTGACATTATGGAGTATGTTATCATTAGTTTCCTCTATCAGAATATTTCATTTACTATTGGCAGTAAAATGTTTTTGTTGTATCCTACTTGTTAATTCCTTGTTTTGAGGGTCTCACATCTGCAACCTGTCAGACCTAATGGTATTAACAACTTGGCCATACCAAAAGAAATACTGTAACTAAAGAGAATCTGTATGTTGATATTACAGCAAAGAACTGTCCAGAGGTATCAAAGCCACAAAACATTTGTAGTTAGATCAAAGTAACAAAAATATAGTGAAGATATTAAACAAAAGATAATTGACTTAATCCTTGATGCAAGATGTGGTCACATAGTATCAACATTGAAATTCTCCATTCAACATTGAAATTCTCCTTACTGGACTTATCATTCCCCTTATGACTTCCTCACGTATTATTATTATTACTCCAATAGCACTGCTTATGCACATGGTGGAACAACATACAAATTCTCTAGCTGGAAGCTGTTAACTTACTCTACCAAACTATACATGTTGAACAGTGATGACGCCATGAAACAACGAGAAACTTGGACATCACTACAGCTTTACATGTTTACAAAATAGCACCAGTCACTTTACATTAAAGGGAACCTTGGCTGAAAAACAGTTTTAGATTCGAAGTTTGTGTAATGGTTATATTTAACTGAACTGGGGTTTTAAGTCGGTATCTCTGTAACTGGTTACTGAATGCGAAGTGTTCTTTTTTCAGTTTAAATTTCCTGAAGGTTGCCATGTTTTCTTTATGGTAATTTATGATGTCAATGCATTGTCGAAGATGTCAATATGGAGTTTACAGAAGAAGATTTTGCGGTAGAACCGTACAATATTCAGTCAAAAATGCATTAAAAGCATATATACATAATGTTGACTTAAACCATCGTTTAAAAGCTCACTACAATGCAATGACATCATAAAACAAACATGGCTGTGCACGGGAAGTTTGAAAGCAAAAAATGCAGTAACAAAATGCCCAGTATTCATGAGTTAAAGGTTTGTAATCACCTTCAAAACCCGTAAACCAGTTTAACAATGACACGTACCAATGATCTAGAAGAAATGTTTTCTAGCCAAGATTCCCTTTAACCCTTAAGAGTGACAGAAATGAAATTTCTCTTTACATTATTCCTTGTAAACAATCAAGTGATGAGAATAAAGAACGAGAATCAAAACAATCAAGTGATGACAATAAAGAAAGTGATCATCAAAGATGAGATGTCTTGATATTTAGACAAATTCTCCTTACTAGTTCCATAAGAAATGTATGAAGAACAGTGAGGAGAATATGCATTTTAATTCCAGGGCTTTAAGGGTTAACTTTTAGCTCACTTTACAATGTAGCAGTACTTGAATTAGAGAGTTAATACTGGTGTTCATAACAAATTTTATTGTTTTGTTGCTCGGTATGAAGTGCTAATTTATCTCATAAGGATTAACAATAGAATTTCATGTAAAAAAACAATGTGATATTTAATGTGTCTGCAGCCATTGTTAGTTGTGTAATGTGGACAGAACTAAAGTAAAAAGGCATGAAAGCTTTGTAGAAGTACCTAAAAATATTCATTAACAAAAGTGATAATAACGACAAAAGATGTTTCTATTTATACCTCTTATTTAAAAATTCTCCTTACTAGTAAAACAAACTGGGGAAAAATGTTGAATTGTTCCTTAAATTTGCTTGACCTTTAACCGCAATGCAATGGTGAGAAACTGCATGCTGATCACTATTGGGACTAATGGATTAACAACTTTAGACAATGAAAGGTATTTTTTCATAAAACAATTTCTTATGGATGGTCGGCTAGTTGTCAGACCCAAGAAATATTATTACACACAATGGGCCTTTAATCACACCGCAACCATATTAGCTATGACCCATAGATTAACCATGCAAAGCCTCGCTTTAAACAGTTTCATAAAAGGGTCATGCAAGTTCCCTCTCACACCCAGACTGGGAAATACAGCCAGCAAGTTCCCTCTCATATCCAGACAGGATAAAAGTGTAGCAATTACAAATTCCCTCTCACATCCAAACCAGACTAATAATTTCCTCTTAAGAGTAAACTCAGTCATGAAAACAATCATAATTATAAATAACCATTTAATGAGCAAATTTCCAGGATACACTGTAGCAGTATATTTATTGTATATGTTTAGGAAAACTAAGCCACTCACCCCTACATAATATTTATTGCAAAATTTTTTAATAAAACAAGCTCTGAATTTAACATACAGTACTATTTAGTCCATGCAGAAACAAATATAGCTGAAATGATTGTTTGAACTCAAATTATATTTTCAAACAACTGTGTGAAATATTTTAACTGACTGATGATCATCAGGCTTTGTCTTGGGAATTTGTCACCTTGAAAAAAACCAATAGCAAAACACAGAACTTCTAAATAAAAGACAAAAAGGCAAGTATCTGCAATGGATAACTGGTTCGTTCGAAGACTTTGTATTCGGCATCAACGAATGCTTTCCTGCAGACCCACTAGCTCTATCCTTAACCGGGGTGCTACTAAGAGGCTGGCAACCATCATCATCTTCGATGTTATCGTTTGTGAGAGGGAGAAACACAGCGTATGTTAGAAAGAGAACTACAATCCAAAATGGCGGACAATCACGAAAAAGCACGAATCGTCAAAACTCCGTTAATAACGACCGAAACTTCATCAAATTGCATCTACTAACCTTCTATACTCAGATCTTTAAAAGAACATTCGAAATCGTCAAAATCGTCGACTGGTTTAGCCATAACCACAGAACCGCAAATCCCACCAGAGAACCGCACATTATCTGGCAGAGGTCTCCCTTCTTTCTTCTCCCTTCCCAGAGTTCCCCGCGCACTTTACTTTTTACCTCTACCCAGCCTCCGCGCGTTTTTTTGCCAAGCGTGGAGCGAGACTGGGAGGCCTCTGCAGAGGAGAGAGTACATATATACATATATTGAACTGTGTCAGTGTGAAAACATAAGATTACCGCAATATTGCGTTACGCGTTAGCATTTCTTATTCACGGGTTGGTTCTTAGGAGCCTTTGATCATTCTAAGCGTTACTAAACCACCATTCTGAAAGTTACACAGTCTCGTTTTCATACTAAGCATTACTGAACCACTATTCTGTAAGTTTCACGACCTCGTTTTCATACTAAGCGTTGCTGAACCACTATTCTGTAAGTTCACGGCCTCGTTTTCATGCTAAGCGTTACCGAACCTCTAATCTGTAAGTTTCACAGCCTCGTTTCATGCTAAGCGTTACTGAACCTCTAATATGTAAGTTTCACAGCCTCGTTTTCATACTAAGCGTTACTGAACCACTGCTCTGTTAGAAAAGTGGCCTCGTTTTCATGCTAAACGTTTCTATTAAAACCTCTAATCTGAAAGTAACTCGGTCACGTATTCACACTAAAAGATTTAAGACTGTCCTCTGTAAGTAAAACTTAGTCTCGTTTTTATTCTTAACGTTAATGCATCTATTGAGTCTGAAAGTAACTTATTTCCCCCCTTTTTTTGTTTTCTAACAGAATTGCACTCTCTCCATAGATGACAGATGAGGAATGCTTATTGGCCGCAGAACAGGTTGGGTCCGGAAAAGATTTATGGACATCTGAACAACACTACACACTTCGTGAAGTGGCCACAAGACAGGCCAGAAAATTTAACACAACTGCAACAGATTATCTTCTCTCATTAAAGCCCCAATCTGAAGGAATCCCTCTTATGGAGCAGCTAGGTAACATTTTTGATTCTATGGTCGATGAAATGACATCAGGTATGGCTGATAATGATCTTGTACGTTTTGTCCTTCAAAGTCAGTCACTACAGTACCCCATCTCTTTACCCTTTATGCCACGACATGAGTTAAATGCCGAACGGATCATGAGCGAGGTGCAGCGAGTTTTGCAGTCAAACGAAAACATCAATCTGAAGGATGGAATGAATGTCCATCTGGTTCACGTTAGCATACAGCGGAGTGGTGTTGCTACTCGGAAGAGGAAACACTTTGGTTTCAAATTGTCAAAATTCCTTGACAGCAAGCGATGTGTCCTTCGCATCCAGAACAATGATTTCTTGTGTCTCGCTCGTGCCTTGGTGACAGATATGGCACGTCAAGAGAAACATCCCGACTGGAACTCGATTCGTCAAGGACGCAAACAACAACGACTCCTTGCACAACAGCTGCACAAGAAGGCTGGAGTTCCAGAGGGTTTCTGTGGACTCCCAGAGGTGGCCAAGTTTCAGCAAGAAATTACAGACTATCAGATTGTTGTCCTCTCCGCTGAACATTTTAACGCTATTATCTATAAGGGCCCAAAAGAGACAAACAAATTTATTTATACCTTCACCAACATCATTATGACATCATCACATCCATCCAAGTTTCTTGGAAGAAATTATTGGTGCATAGGATGCAAGAAGGGGTACGATAAGAAAGAAGAGCATCGTTGCAGTAAAGTATGCAATGTTGTTTCACCGAGGGGTGTCAAGGGTATTTTCAGAAAGCACCGTGGAGAGAGTGTGGTACCTGTCACAGAATCTTTGCTGGTGACAACTGCTACGCTAACCACTGTCGACCCAATAAAGAAGGACAGTCGGTGTGCCAGAAATATTACAAGTGCACAAAGTGTCACAAAGTCATGTCGTATAAAAAAAGTGAAAAGATGTGCTGGAATTGTGAAGAATTCGTCGACCCCAACACACACCGTTGCTACATGAAACCCATCTTGTTTCAAGACAGTGACGAAGTAGAAAGTCCAGAAGGCCAAGAAAAACAAGAAAAACAGACGAAAACGAAGACGTGTTGCAGAGGAGTTGATCGATGATGACGTAGAGGAAGGTGATGAACAGGAAGGGCAAGAAGAATTTGTTCTTCGATATCGAGAGCAGGCAAGACGAAGGACGGCATATCGCAAATTTATTAATCGTGCAAGATGAAACGGGGTTTGAAATGGTGTTTAAGGGGGATGACTGTGTTGATCAGTTTGGTTCTTGGTTGCTGGATGGAACTCATGAAGGTGCTATCGTCATCGCTCACAACCTCAGGGGTTATGACGGGTTTCTCCTCTGTGAATATTTCTACAAAGAGTGTCTATAACCAAGTCTGATCCTGAACGGTGCCAAGATCATGTCTATGGAACTCGAACAAGCCAACATCAAGTTCCGCGATTCTCTCAACTTTTTACCTATGCCGCTCAAAAAGTTACCAAAAACATTTGGGTTGACAGAACTCAAAAAAGGTTACTTCCCCCATTTCTTTAATCGCAAAGAAAATCAAAACTACGTTGGTCCGCTCCCTCCTATTAAAAACTATGACCCAGACAGTATGAAAATCGAAGAAGATGATGAAAATGAACATGAGGAGTTTCTGGCGTGGTATAAAGCATTAGAAAAGGCTGAATATGTGTTTGACTTCGCGAATGAAATGGAAGAATATTGTCGCAGCGATGTGGACATTTTGCGAAGATGTTGCCTCAAGTTTAAACAACTCATGGAAGAAACCTGCAATCTCGACCCTTTCAAGTATTGTGTCACTATTGCCAGTGCATGCAACCGTGTGTTCCGTCAAGAATTTTTAGAAGAAAAAACCATTGGCCTCATTCCTCCTCAAGGGTATCAACCTGCTCGAAAGTTTTCAGTCATGGGTCTTCAGTGGTTAGCATGGGTACAATATCAGATGGGTGCCCGTATTCTACATGCGCTGAACGGAGGCGAGCAACGGATCGATAGGCATTACGTGGATGGATACGATCCAGTCACGAAAACCATCTGTGAATTTATGGGGTGCATGTTCCATGGATGCAGTAAATGCTATTTATATAAGATCTTCTAGAAGGAACCACTCGTAAAATGGAACGTTTCAGAAAACTTGGATACCAAGTGGAAGTCAAATGGGAATGTGGCTTCAAGCAGGAACTGGTCAGTAATCCCGAGATGAAAGCCTATATCCAAACCCTTCAGTTCGACAAGCCCTTAGAACCTCGTCATGCATTTGTTGGTGGACGGACCAATGCTGTATGTCTTTTCAAAGAAGTGACACAAGACGAAAAAATTCATTACGTGGACTTTACATCCCTGTACCCTTGGACGAATAAGTACTGTGAAGTGCCCATTGATCATCCCGAAATTCTTACAAGCGAAGCATTGACTAACCGTTCACCCAGTGAATTCTTTGGCCTTATCAAGTGTATCATTTTACCACCTTCCTTCCTCTTTCATCCTGTTCTCCCGTACCGCGCTCAAGGCAAACTGATGTTCCCCTTATGTCGAACTTGTGCAGAAAATTTACAGCAAACACCTTGTGAACACAGTGACGAAGAACGCATGTTATCTGGTACCTGGTGTTCGATTGAAATTGACAAGGCATTGCAACTGGGGTATAGAATGATTCGAATGGTTGAGGTGTGGCATTTTCCCCAAAAATCATCTACTCTGTTCAGAGGGTACATCGATACCTTTCTAAGGATTAAACAAGAAGCAAGCGGATGGCCAGGTTGGTGTGACACAGAGGAGAAGAAATAAAATTACATCGGAGATTATCAAAGAAAAGAGGGGATCAGGCTGGGTTATGACAACATTAAAAAGAACCCCGGGCTTCGTTCACTGACAAAACTCATGTTGAATTCTTTTTGGGGAAAATTTGGGCAGCGTGACAATATGCCTCAAGTGGAGCTTGTAAAGGACCCAGAGCATTACTTTAAACTTCTTACCTGCCAGTCTACTCAAGTGAAGAACATTCAGTTTGTCAACGATGAATGTTTGGAGGTTCATTACACACAAGGCGAAAATTTTGTTTCCACATCGAACAAGACAAACGTGGTAATCGCTGCGTTCACGACAGCTCATGCCAGATTGAAACTGTACTCTATCCTTGAACCTCTACAAACAAGAGTGCTTTATTTTGACACCGATTCTGTCATATTTACAAGCCAGCCTGGTGAATGGATGCCCCCACTGGGTGATTATCTGGGAGAACTAACCAATGAACTTAAAGGTGATGACTATATTACCACCCTTGTCTCTGGGTGACCGAAAAATTATGCCTATCAAACCAACAATGAAAAAACAGTCTGCAAAGTGCGAGGCTTTACTCTGAATTTTCGTGGTTCTCAAAAACTTAACTTCAACACCATGTGTGCCCAAGTGTGTAACCCAAGTGTGTAACTTGTCATTGATAATCCACACTTCATCAAACGTGATGCTCAAACAAAAACACTTCACACTGTCAAGCTGGAAAAGAAATACAATTTCGTCTACGACAAGAGAGTGGTGCATGGTTTCACAACACTTCCTTACGGTTACCGCTGAACTGATAAAAAATAAAAAAGGAGGTTAGGGATAGCTATAAGGGGAGGTTGGAGGCCATCTGAAGCTCAAATTATATTGAGCTGTCAACATGAACAGGTTGTATTTCTACCTGGTTCGTGCTTGTGCCCAGCACTCTTTCTCACAGTACGCATTTTGCACTATATCACATGACCATTGGCCAGATGTTCTCAAGCACCTTGAACCGATGAATTATGGTCGCTTGTTGGTTTTTTATGCTTACATGAATCAAAGTAACGTCCCACTGGCTGAACAATACGGATTGCATCAAATATTGCGTGTGACGTATTCAGCGCATTACCCTTCCACCTGGTGGATGTTTTGGCAGATTATAAAAGGCATCTGGACAAACGTTTCTCATCAGTTGTTTTGAAACCATGGGAGGTGTTACAAGCCGTCTTTGTGGAAGTTCATCGCCTACCTTAGCTTTAAGTGATATATGTCAGAGGATGCGTTGTTTAGTTGCATGTTGCGGCAGCGAAGTACACATCAATTTTAGAGATGCCCCAGAAGAGCAGGAAGCGGATAACCAAGAAGAAGAAGACCAGCAATCAGAAGAACCATTTATTAGAGAAACTCTATTATGAATTTAATCGTCCTTCAGCTTTAGGTGGCGCAGAAAAGTTGTACCGTGCTGCTCGTCAATATGGAATAACCCGTTCGCAATTACTTCGTTGGTTACAATTACAACCAGGCTACACCCTTCACAAGCCTGCAAGAAAACACTTTCGTCGCAATCGAGTTTTTGTCAATGTCTTGACGAACAGTGGCAGGCTGATTTGGCAGATCTGTCAAGTTTAAGTCGATGGAATCGTGGATACAAATATTTATTGGCTTGCATCGATGTCTTATCGAAATATGCATGGGTAGTGCCGTTGAAGACCAAAACGGGGACGGCTTTGGTGGCTGCATTCAAGAAAATATTTCGACAAGGACGTAAACCCGAGAGATTGCAAACAGATGCTGGTACCGAATTCCTGAACAAAACCTTTCAAACATTTCTCGAAAAAGAAGGGGTTCGTCATTTCGTGACATACAACGAGACGAAGGCTCAGATTGTAGAACGTTTCAACAGAACTCTGAAACAGTTGTTATGGAGGTTGTTTTCCACTACCAGTTCCTACCATTATTTGGACAAATTGGACAGTTTGGTCAATGAAAATTATAATCAGAGTGTTCGCCGTAGTATCAAGATGAAGCCTGCGGATGTAAACATGTTCAACGCGCAAGATGTCTGGAGAACCTTATATGGTAATCAATCAGCCTAAAAAAAGGATAAATTCCAAGTGGGACATCAGGTCAAAATCAGTAAGCATAAACGCATCTTTGAGAAAGGTTACTTACCATCTTGGACAGAAGAAACATCTACAATTGCAAAGAGACTTCCTCGAGATCCGCCTGTGTATCGTTTAAAGGAAGCAGACGGTGATTGGATCCAAGGCACTTTTTACGAACAAGAGTTACAGAAAGTGATCGAGAAGCCTGATCATTTGTTTCGCATTGAAAAAATTTTAAAGTATCGCGGAAAAGGTGTCCACAAAGAGGCTTTGGTCCATTGGAAAGGTTGGCCCAAGAAATACGACAGTTGGATTCCCTATAAACAGCTGGTGTCCCTGCAACAAGCATGATTCAAGATGATGATTTTTACGTTATGCTTCCGAGTAATGCAAACACGAACTTGTTCCCAACCAATTCAGAATCATACTACCGTGTTGCACTACCTCGACAAATTCATTTGAAAGACGAGGAAGATTGGGAGGTTGGACTCCATCAGGTTATCTATCCATTCTCATGGTTCGAAGTTCCCCACGAATGCAATCCTCCACATGTCATGTTCCGACGTTTTGGTACGAAAAAGGTAGACGCTGTGACTTTACCCGTGGGAAAATATCGAACAGCTTTAGATGTTGTAGAAGGATTATTACAGTGCATGAACAATCCAAGCAATCCCTGGTACTTTAACCTTACTGCAGATGACGAGTGGAACATTACTCTCACGTCACGTGACGTTTGGATGATGGTTACAGTACCAATTGCTCAAGCCTTAGGATGGATAACCAATGACAAGACAATTCGAAGCCATGGTCTGTATGGATTAAAGATTCAAGACAGTTTGAAATCAACCCCTGATTACGAGTACGAATGGTGTACACTGCCACTACATTCATCTATAACCTTTCCTGGCACATTCGTAATCCCTTTAACCGTTTCTCTCTGTCGCTGCAAACACAGAGTCGTGCAAGTGCAAACCAACCTGACAGAACCACATCAAGTGGGTGAAAAACGTCTTCATCTGCTACACGAAATGGTACCACATGGCATGTTTCGAGAGACCTTATAATGGAGGAACCAGAACATATTCATTATCTTCCACTACGATCCAAAATATTCCAAACCATTGACATCTATTTAACAAGTGGTTGTGGACAACTACTTTCATTTCAAGGTGGCATCGTAAACGTGACACTTCACTTCAGACGACGAACAAGATGAGTAATAGTTTCTACATTGTCGTAACAAGCGATGCAAGTACAGCTCAATACCCTGACAACAAGACTGCTAGTTTCAAAATGCAACTACCAAGTCAAGTGCATTTGAGTGAGGATTGGGAAGTTACAATGACAAATGTCATTTACCCCCATAGTTGGCAAAATGTTCGTCACAACCAAGTATCTTATCTTCTTAGCTGTCATCATGATTTCTCGTGGACGTTACCAATTTATCTGCCCAGTGGTACTTATCACACTGTGGACGATTTAGTTAGAGGTATGGTGACAGGACTGCACAGTGCATTTCCCGATATTTTTCTTAAAAGTGTAGAAACGGTAAAACGTATCGGAGGAAGTGAGTGTTTCTACATTCGTACAAAAGCACAGTGTTACTACGAATTCAATTTACCTCCTGGCTTTCAAGTGACGTTACCCAAGAACCTGGCTCGAGCTTTAGGGTATTTGAACCATCGAGGTCTCGTACCAGCCCTTTATCGGACCAAAAGTCCTACATCTGTTCAACTGAATAAGAACCAGAGTGTGACCCTTACAGCTACAACCACCACGGTACGACGAAACGATGAACTGGTATGGGGAATGTTAAGCAAGCATTCGTTTCAAACCATGTACATCTACTCTGACCTAATAGAGTCCTTTGTGGTAGGGGATGTACAAGCCAATCTACTGCGTATGATAGTACCTCGCGGTCAACCTGGTGAGATGGTGGCAGAGGAAATAAAGATACCTACCTACCATCGGTTACGTACATCCATATTCTCTTCGGTGGAGATTAATATAAGAGGTGACACTGGGCAATTAATATCATTTGCGTCTGGTGCTGTACGAGTAACATTACACTTTCGACGTCGTGCAATTCTATAAAATAATTTTGGCTATGAACCGTCAATTTTACCCTTACCAACGACAAGTCATACCTTTCGGACAACGAGGTAAAGGCGATATTAGTATCTTTGGTGGAAAACATCCTTATGGTCAAGGAGGCAATGGAATAGGGGGAATGTTTCGTTCTCTCTTTCGAACAGCTACACCCTACCTCAAGACAACGGTAAAGAAAGTGGGGAAACGTTTGCTCAATACGGGATTGGACACCGGGATGCAAATTGTCCAAGACGTAATGAATGGTCAACCTTTAAAGAAAGCTGCCAAATCCAGAGCAAAAACTGCTGGTAAAAGCTTTCTGACAGGTGCTTTACAAGACATTACGCAACGAGGTCGTGGAGGAAGAGTACTTAAACGCAAGCGGAAAGCTACTCCAATCAGTTCAAGACAAACCAAGAAACCGAGAACATCAACGTCAAGGTTCAAAACTATTTTTGACTGAATATGACCTCAGCACATCCTCGCTCTGCTCCAGGTGAAAACTCCAGTTTGCAGTTGTTCCAAGTACCAGTAACAGACATCTCCATTGTTAAAAGTAAATGGGTGGATTATGAACCAATTCAAAGCGGGACCAATCCTATTGAATTTGTTATCAAGCCTCTATCAGATTACATCGATATCAACAGGACTGAACTGCGGTTAGTGGTGAAAATTACAAAACGAAATGGAGGAGAGACAGGAGCTGGGAAGTAAGTATACGTTGATCAACAACGCTCTTCATTCTATCATCAAACAGTTCACTATCAAGATCAATGAAACCCTTGTCACCGAACAATCAGACACACAAGCCTACAATGCTTATATCAAGACCTTGCTTAACTTTACTGATCAGGCCAAGAAATCGTACTTAAAAAAAGCGTTGTACTACAAAGACACTGCTGGGCACATGGATGAGGTGGATAATTCAGCTGATCGAAATTTGGGTCTAAAAAAAGAGAGGTTCTTTTACCACTGGAGATGCTGAAGTTGGAATGGTTGGTGTACCCCTGTGTGATGTATTCAACATTGATAAGTTACTGTTGGATGGATTGGAAATCAAAATCAAGATAGATCTAAACAGCAATGAATTTGTTCTGATGGGTGGTGAAGATGCCAACGATTGCAAGTTACAAATTGTGTCAAGCACGCTCCGTGTACGTACCGTTCATGTGGCAGACAGCACTACATTGGATCACGTAAACACCATGACGGGTCAGAAAGCGCTTCCTGCAATCTATACACTAACAAGAACCCCTACGCATGCTAGGATCATCCCCAGAGGTGTGTTGAATCACACAGAGACCGATCTGTTCAATGGTCTCATTCCCCAATGCATCATATTTGGAATGGTGCGGAACGATGCTTACAATGGAAGCTTGGGGAGGAACCCATTCAACTTCCAGCTGTTTGCTCTGAATGCTGTTCGTCTAACAGTCAATGGAGAAGAAATGCCTTACTCAGGCATCGACTTGATAGGTGGTAAGAAAATCGATGGCTACAACACACTTTTCTCAGGCAGTGGTGATATGAACTGTGGTCACGGAATAGACATTGACAGAGAAGAATGGGAGCAGGGGTATGGTTTATTTCGCTTGGACACAACACCAGCAGGAAGTGGTCATCCAGATCATTTGATTCCTCATCGCAGCGGAAATGTCAACTTGTATTTAAAATTTGGTACTGAGACCCCTGCAGTTCTCAATTTAATTGTGTACGCAGAATTCCAGAATCATTTGGAGATTGATCGTAACAGACGCGTGGTGTACGACCTGTCTCAAGGCGCTTAAAAGATGCATACCACCTACGAATTATGGCAAGCTGCTTTACAAGATCATGTCCTGGCACCTATCATGAGAGGCGTATATCCCAGTGACAAGGTACCCATCATCAACACCTTTCCATCCTGCCTGATTGTGAATGCAGACCCTCATGATCTACCTGGAACACATTGGGTTGCAATGTACTTTGTGTCGCCTTATGAAAGTGAATTCTTCGACAGTTATGGTTTCCCTCCTGAGACGTATGACATGGATGGATATTTGTTACAGGATGATACATATTACAATGACAAACCGCTCCAGGGACTAAGATCAGACACATGTGGAGACTATTGTTTGTTTTACTTATTTCATCGAGCTCGCAATGTAAATTTGAATGCCATACAAGCTAAATTTAGAAGGTGGAATGATGCACAAGTAGCAAAGTTTGTACACACGTTTGTTAAAGCCATAAGCAATGTTAGGAATAATATGGTTCTAGATAATGAACAACAAGTTTGTAAAACATTTCACTGTTGGCGTAAGCAATCAATAAAATATTCTTGAAGTTTACAAAAACAATGTGTGTGTATCTTTGATATTTATATAAAAGGAGTGTGACTTAAAACAACCCACCATACTGTATCCGCTTTTCGTTGCGACAACATGTCTCAGTTTAAATGTCCAAGCAGTATTATGATAGCGGGTCCTAGTCAGTGTGGCAAGACAACGTTTACAAGACAACTACTTCAACAAGCGGATACTTTATTTGAGCGACCCATTCGTAAAATCGTATATTGTTATGGACAGTGGCAAGACTGTTTTAAGGATATGACAGCGCAAGTGACATTTGTAGAGGGTATTCCTGAGGATATTCCAAGTTTATTTCCATCCAATTGTCGTCCAGGAATACTCGTGTTGGATGACTTAATGAGAAATTGTAGCGATGACGAACGCATTCTGGATCTGTTTACCAAAGTGTCTCATCATTGTGATGTCACCTGTATTCATCTGACTCAAAACCTCTTTCCACCAGGAAAGTTTTCCCGGAGTATCTCTTTGAATGCTCATTACATTATTGCTTTCAATAACCCTCGCGATACACTAGGATTTCGAACATTGGCCCAGCAAGCATTTGCAGGAAATGTACCTTACGTGTGGGAAAGTTTTCAAGATGCCACTTCACAACCCTTTGGATACCTGGTCTTGGATTTACACCCTCGTACACCCAACATTCAACGACTGCGGACATGAACATTACCTGCAACACATTCTTACCCTGTGATCTACGTAAACAAGAAACTCCATAAAACAGATGAACCACTACCAGTTTATTTCAGTTAACATCATGCCTGCCTGCAAGTCGCATCAGCGAACGAACCGTATGAAAAAGAATCAACGTGGTGGTAAAACGGTCTTGCGTTCTGGCACTACTACGACTCGCTCAAAACGAAAGCGCCCAGGAATGTCTAAACAGTCTAAAGTTGGCCAACATTTACCCTTTCTTTGTACGTGTTTTAAGAGCAACGGAAAACAACGCAAAGATACGATATCCCATGCGAACAAAGGTCAAATGGAAGCTATTGGCGAGATTGCTCTAAATCTCCTTAAAGGAAACAATGTGGTACCGAGGTCATCATTTACACGATTGAAGCCGCACAAGTCAAAGCTCCTGTATTTGACCCGCAAGACACCAAGCCTTAAAAGGAAAAGGAAGTGCTCAATCAGAAAGGCGGATTTCTACCAGCCCTAGCTGCATTGATTGCGCCTCTTGCTGTGGATTTATTGGGTAAAGTTTTAAAATGAAACATGCACAAAAGATGCTAATGGTGCCCGAACACTTATTGCAAAGTATGGAAACAGAACATCGATTGACTGCTCCCGCTCAGCTCCCGACTCTGACGCGCTTAGATCAAGATATGAAACAAATCATGGATTCGTCTTTACCAGAAGATCAAAAAGTCCTCATGTTGGATCAACTTCTACAGAGGTATCAAGGGTTGACAAAACAGATGAAGAATGAAACCACCGTAAAACCCACAGTGGTACTTCCTACACCAGACCCATCGCCTGCACCGACCACTTCGCCTAAATCTGAAGCAAAAACGACCAAAACAGTTAGAAAATTGCCTGTTACACCTGTGTCTACGAAAGAATCGAAACTGCCTAGACGAAAGAAACACTGTCTTCCGTTTTACCTGATAAATCAGCACTTTCTTTGTTTCTGGAAACGCCACCTGATTCCATGCGCAAAACTGTGAGAAAACGCAAGGCGAGAACACCTGTGGTGGCCAGGTTACGTAGCAATAAGCAATGGGAACCTTACTAAACCGGACGAACCAGTTTTTCAAGCTGAATTGAAATATAAGGGACAGACATTTGTGTTGTCAGAACATTTATTTTTTATTGGATTGGCTTTACATCATGACTCCTGATATCATTAAGCACCATGTGTTAGAAGTGAATGATGACAAAACAAAAGACGCCTATTGGATATGTCTCGCTTTCATGGTGTATGACGACATACAGAAGAGAGCCCCAGTTCTGTACAAGACAATAAACAGCTGACGACACGTTTGGATCATGCGTTTACGGTTTTGGATCAGTATCGCCCAAAGGCATATTGGGTATGGCATGATTTATTGGACATTCTGGATTTGCTAGCACCTTATGAACAAGACTGGATTGATAATCCACAGCAAGAAAGAGAACGCATTGAAAGCGCCATTTTGAATCCCGATCAGTTTTGTAAAACCTGTTGGTACTGGTTAAACATATTAATAAATAGCATTGTTGAGGTGGACCAGTCCTAACCAGTTCGTACTTGTTAAACAGGTTTATTGTTTGGTCAAAAAAACTGGTTTTTAAAAACTGTATAAAGTTTCTGCGATACTGTTCATCACACATCAGTTTCAAGATGAGTTACTCAAAGTGTGGACTCTGCCTACAAGACCTTGAGGTGATCAAGCCCGCATCAGGTATTCCCTACATTCGCTGTTTGAATTGGAGAGAGTGCCCCTTCTTCTGCCGTGAAGACAATGTCTATGGCTATCAACAATGTATCAAAGACCATGTGATACCTGCATATAAAGTATGCGAAGGTGGAAAACACCTCTGTTGCAAACACATGGAAGTGTCAACCTTGAGGGTATGTGGATCAGAAAAGAACCCTTTCAGGCCATACTTCATGTGCAGACAAAAGGAAAAGTGTCAGTTCTTTCAATGGGCAGATGAATTGCCTGCAGATGTCTTTGGTCCTCCAACGAACAAACCAAGAGAAACTGAAGCGAATGTCGTGGTGATTAAAAATCAAGACAAGATCAAACGACCTACACTTCAGAGACAATTTAGCAGAATAGATAAATCAAAGTGGCAAAGAGATCTTGGACAGTTAATTGCAGATGGCGTGTAAAATAAACATAAAAATCACACTCTTTGTAACAAAGTAGAACTGATTGTAATCATTGTTTTTGTTTACTTAATAAAATAATTTTGACAACATCAAATATTGTGTCGTATTCATTTTCTGGGTGTCATTTTGAATACTTAATAGGGGTGAAAAAAAAAAAAACGGTTTGACTCGTTTTTCTAGAGAGTGGCCATTTTGAATAATATACCTCTTGACCAACTGGAATGAACTGGTTTGACCATGACGTCAGTGTATTCTCATTGGTTCATCACCCGTCCTTTGTTCTTTTGCCTTTAAATTGAAACCACCACCCGGATGGTTGGGTGGACAGGTAACACTACATCGCACCATACACTTCTCTCTAAAACACTTAATAAATATTCAATAAAATCTCAGAATACGTCTCTCCCAATTCATACATCCTTAATGACTCCACCTATACGGTCTGCATCTCATTAAACCCCTCCTGTACCTATACGTCTCGCATCTCATTATCTCCTGACCGAAAACCGGTTTGACAGAGCCAACCTCATTAACTCAGGGCTGCTGCATATATGAATAAAATTGGTCTACGCATCTGGGATATACTACTTATTCTCGACCCGAAAAAGAGAATTGTCGATCAGAAAAATGCAACTCATTAGGGACACCTGGAAATTATTCAACATGTTTGCGTGTAGTGGGCCCTGCTGCAAGGCTGTCAATTCGTACGAGTCGTACGAGTCGACAAAATTATTGTCGACCCGAAAAAGAGAATTGTCGATCCGAAAAATACATCTCATTAAGGACACTTAGCAATTTTCACCCTAACCCTAACCCTAACCCTAACCCTAACCCAGTTGTTCGAAAGGCGATTAGTGCTAATCCAGGATTAAAAGTTAACCGAGGATTTAATTTCTCTTGCTTAAAAATGTTTTCAATCATGTATTTCGCGCAACAGATCAGACTTTTAGAACGAGTAATGTATCTGTACTCTAGCCACCTTTCGCGCAACACGCTTCGATTCTCTTGTTAATGAGATGCATTTTTCGGATCGACAAGTCTGTCTTTCGGGTAGACAGTAATTTTGTCGATCCGTACGACTCGTACGAGTCGACAACCTTCAAGAGGGCCTGTTAAACTCGTTCCCAGGGTCTCTCATCTGGCATGCGTCTCTAATGAGATGCAATTTTCGGCTCGACAACTACACTTTACGGGTCGTATCAGGTCGACAGTATTGGACATGGATGACCTCCAACGATTACTCTTTTCTCGGGATCTGAAATAATACTGTCCAATTTATCATGCATCTCTCCAAAAAACGTGCATTGGTCTCGTACCTAATAAGGCGCATAAATATTTACAAACACATATTTGACTCCTTGCACAGTTGCAGGTAATATTATAAATCTGCCATTTTCATCGCAAACACATAATTCCTCTTCAAAATCCGAATCTCTTCTAATCATAATCATCACACCGCAACTGTGGTTTGAGCCATGCGCTAGAAATATTTTTCCATTCCACTGCGTCTTCCATATGTTCTCGATCTCTCTAGAGCTATATGTTTCTTGTAGGAAGACAATATCAACTTTTTGCTTATTAAGCTTTCCTTTTTTTCAAGCGATCGAATTCCACGCACATTAAGTGAAAGAACTTTAAAATTTACATTCTCTTTGTTGCTTAGAATAAACTACATTCAACCAACACGTATACAAGCTGGCGGCTAAAAAAAAACACGCTTGCATGGAAACAAAAATGCTCTCTTTGAACACACAACAAAGCAATGCTCGAGGTACACAACATTCAAACTAGTATTAATACCAAAATTCGACACTAATTGGATTCTAAAAGGTCTTTAGATTTAAATCTACTATAGACCCTTGAGACGTCGGACTTATAGGTGGTGATAAAAAGCAACACGGTTTTGTAAAGAACAATGGCAAAATATGGCATGTAAAAACACTTCTTCTCTTAAAACTGGCATGCTAATTTCTTTAGATTGGGGGAAACATTAAACCAAAGTTCTGTCATTTTAAGACTAAAAATACAGTAATACAAGTTAAGTTGGGTTACTTGATTGTTAGCGGGTTTTTTTGGCAAAAAATACTCAGGCAAATTGCTAGCGAAATAACTATCACTGTTAACGAATAATTTTTTACCTCTTATGAAAACTTTTTCAATGTTTAGTTCTTTCGCCTTTCTATATCCCGCGCCAAGTTTTCCCCGCTCTCTTGCTGACTCGACTGAGAGATCCTTGTCAATTAAGACTGTTGAAAAACGAGAACTTTTTAACAGTTCTTTTCTTTTCATCCACACTGAGTCAGCGTCCATGCGAGATACAAACCGTGCTATTATCGGTCTCGGACGGGACGATCTTACCGCATCCTGTGATGTTATTGGAGCTTCATGAGCGTCATTCGGCTTTCCTGTGCGATGAATTGCATGGAATTTTATATTGGGTGGTTCGTCAAGCTCGGACAAAACTTCCTTCACCATTTGAGCACAATCTTCAATGTTTTATTTTGGGCTTTCAGGAATATTGTAAAAACGCAAGTTCTCACGTCTAGAGAAATCCTCCTGTATTACCAGTTGTTGTTTAAGATTGTTAACCTCCTCCTTCAAATTCGAATTCTCTTTTGCTGTACTGTCCAATCGTATTTGTAGCTGCAAATTCTTCTCTTTCAGCAATTTGACTTCCTCCCATACAGCTTTTAACGACTTTGTTGCTTGGCTCAATTCTTCTTTGGTTGACTTTATCTCACATTTAAGTTCGTGTCTCAAAACATCTATTTCGGTATCAATTTTAGTGAAACCATTTTCTATTCTGTCCTGAATGCTTGATAGTTTGTCGAGAATCTTCAAATCATCGTCCCCAACTGAAGAGCTGGATCCACGTGGGCGCTTCTTTTTCTTGTTACTTGGCATGCTTTCAGTCGAAAGAAACTGTTGGTTTTAGCTTACACCAATAAAATTCCACTTCTCGTGCCAAGGAGCATGACCAGAAGAGTTATTTTACTTAGGCCGAATTACTATTGCCATCGTTCTTCAACTGCGCTTAACGATGTCGTCTAACCGCCATGATGGTCACCCCAGTCCCCACGGAAAATAATATTGCCTCGGAAATAATATTGCATCACACTGATTCTGCTGCTTCAATTACAGGATGTGTTTTGTGGTTTAAGACGGTAACAACTACTCCATCCAAAGTGATCCTGACAAGCACAGGGCAGGCACTCCGTGGTAGACCTGGGTACGGGTCAGGAAAGATTTCTGAGTGGAAAGAAGTCCCTCAAGGTGGTGAAGCGCCTTTTGAATTCACATCTGGAGAGAAACAGAGGCACAAAGTGAGTTCCTTGGGGCTGAGGTTACATGCTTTTCCACCTCGTGCCTAGGGTGGTCTCCACTTTCAAAATGGCGATTCAGGCATAGAAACCCCTGCACGAGATGGTCAGCATTAGATCCCATCCGCCTAAACCACCTCGGACACTTACAGACATATGTCGACACTTAGAATTTTATTTTCAGTGAATTTTTAAATGTAAAAAAAAAAAAATTAAAATCCCCACTCTAAGGAATGAACCTGTGGCCTCAGCTAGGCTTCGGCTTGCATAGCCTACCGTACCAGAGTGCCAACTAGCTTCTCGGGTTGTTTAGGCCTAAATTTTACTATATAAACTGCTGACCCTGACCTCAATTGAAAGCTAACCAGTTACTCCGTTCTATAACTCTCAATAAAGTGTCCGAAGTGGTTTAGGCGGATGGGATCTAATGCTAACCGGACGAAATTGCGAAAATACTGCGAGGATCGTGAAGTATTTGTTCACGTGGCAAGCAATGAAATGGAAATCCGCAATTTGAAATAGGTGTTCAAACGAAACAAAGGCATTTCATCATGTTTTATGCGATAAAATACTCCAGTGTTTTTAAAGTATTTTGGCAGCCTTTCCTAGAAGCGGAGGATGACGTTAACGTTTTGATGAAAAATAGCACTTATTAGGGCTGAAAATGGTTTTAACACAGCTTAACTGATCCACACACCCTTATATTGATCGGACAGCTTACAAAATTTTTCAGACATCCGATATCTTGGACTTTTTCCCCGAAACATAATCCATCAGCATACATGACGTACTAAAGGGTCTGCAGTGCATTATAGGCCGATTTTCCCAGGCCTTTATTGAGTTTTCTGTAATCAGGCATGATTTTCATTGTCGTTCAGTGCAGCAGGTAAAAACGGTTCTGAAGGGGTAATAGTAACTGCGGTACTTTCCTGTGGTGCTGTTTTTATTATTATTATTATTATTATTATTATTATTATTATTATTATTATTTTACAATGTTTAATTTGAAATTTTCCTACATTTCGATTATAGCCTCTCTTGGCAGTGAAAGTGGTTGGTTCAGTGTATTTTCTTGTCATTACAGGAAACTCATGAGCTCAACATACATCAGGTGGTTGTTCAGGTGGACGGCTGGGCTGCTCTCTCACCCGTCTCTATAGATAGAGTCGGTACATTCTTCCGACAGGCGCAGCCCCAGAAAGTAGACACGGCATCAATGGTAAGATACTTTTAAGGTGTCTCCTGCTTATTTGCCATTACTGTTTTGAGTGGTGTTTACACAAACGATTTTTAATACAATTTTTGAGGTAATTTTGGGGTGATTTTTACTGTGACTTCAAATTGCTTGTGATTTCACAAAGATTTGCCTGACCAACATTCAGGGTTTTAAAATAACCAAGGACGATGATGCCACTTTTGCCTATGATATCCGCAAACGGTTAGACCTTCACATGGCTCGGATGACCATGTAGAAACGGCGGTCCCTTCTCCAATGACGTAAAAGAACACCCGAGGGGGGTAAACTGCTTACAGTCATGCTCCGTCGCGCGTGAACAGTAATTCACAAGACTGAAATGAACATTTGAATATATCTTTGTAACGTCCGAGATTTGAATGAAACCTTGAAGATCTCTGTGGAAAACACTTTGAAAGTGACGAGTTAACTGAGAAATAACTCCACTTCACGTATAAAACTACGAAAACCCTCGTACATGCCTTTGTTACTTCAAAGGTTGATTATTGCAACTCCTTGCTGTATGGCGTTCCGAAATATTTATTGCAAAGGCTCCAACGAGTACTAAACTGCGCTGCGAGAAACTCCATTGGCTACCCATCCAACAGCGGATAGAATTTAAGATTCTTCTGATTACATTTAAAGCACTCAATAAGCAGGCTCCAACTTATTTAACAGATCTTCTTCTTCTTCTTCTTCTTCTTCTTCTTCTTCTTCTTCTTCTTCTTCTTCTTCTTCTTCTTCTTCTTCTTCTTCTTCTTCTTATTATTATTATTATTATTATTATTATTATTATTATTATTATTATTATTATTATTATTATTATCATGTGTTCTCTATATAATTATGTGTTCTCCATGGGGGCCGGGTCCAAACCATGGACCTAGGGCACCCATGAGGCGCTGTGTGGAGGCCACACTACTTAGCATTGCAGAGAAAGGGTCTTGCGCAGGATGTTGGCTGTCCCAAGTAGTGCGGTTTTCTGAATTTCGCAGAGGTTGATGTTGCCAGGGATGCTAGTGACTATGTTTTCTATGCCTTTCTTGATCATCCCCAGTGCGCCTACTACCACAGGAATGGTTTGAGTTTTCCTCTGCCACATTCTTGCTATCTCAAGTTCTAGGTCTGTATATTTGGATGTTTTCTCAGAGACTTTGGTGGAGATGTTTTTGTTAGAGGGAATGGCTACATCGATAAGTGTGCACATTATTATTATTAACAACAAGTTGAACTCCGTGAGACACGTCGAGGGGACAAAATGTCCCCAAGGTTGGTGTTGCACAATTATGATAGTATCAGTTCACACGAGGGGACGTGTCGCTGCAACATGTCACTGAGACATGTCCCAGCGACATTTTCATGTGGTGTGCAAGCGCTATGAATTTTTTCCTGCAGCATGTCCCCGCTACACTCCCTACTACATGTCCTTTAGTGTGTACTACACAAATTTTTGTCGCTGCTACTGTACATGTCGCTGCGACATGTCCCTGCTACATGACCTCTCGTGTCTGACCACCTTTAATGTTCCATTAAAGGACACCAAATACAAAACATAAGAGCAGCGCTTTCAAATTGTCCCCTTTTTCGGCGATCACCTATTCCTTTCCCACGAATGTCTTACGCACTGGTCAGTGGAATTATGAAGGAAGTTTACAGATGATTGATGATTGATGGATTGAGCGAGCGCGTGAGCAAGTGACTGAGTGAATTTGCCATCGTCTCCAATAAACCGTTCATTACGCTTCGCGTATTTGCGCGTTAAAAATGAAATGAGAAAAAAATGAAAAATAAAAAAAATCTCGTTACGCCGATTCTCGTTACGCCGTTACGCGTTTTACTATCAACCGTCGCAAAAAGCAGAAAAGTTCAGCTTTTTCAAGTGGTTTATAGCTCGAGGCGAAGTGTTAGTGACGTCATATCAGTTAATATAGTAACTTCAAGCTCATGGATGATTGGATTTATTTACAACATAAGAAAAAGGAAAATGACGAAACGAAACATATCAAGTAAATAAACTTACATTATTGCCGGGTTTGGCGAGAGTTCCATTCGATAACGATTTCGTTTTCTTTCTTTTTGAGCAAGAGATAAATGGTCATCATGGAAGTATTAAATTTGACCTTTCATGCACGAGTGATTGCGAAAGACTGATTAAAGGTTTCAAATGACGTACAGTGTAGTTACGTTCGTGACAGATCACCTAGTGTGACCGGAAAAGCGACTGTACATGTAAAACAAATCATAACAATATATTGAATTAATTCTTCTCGTACCTTGGAGCACATACAAGACCCTTAAAACTTCTTAAAGCACGACTTCACTACTCGAAGAGTTGTTGTTCTTGTTGACTTTTTGAAACATCGCTTTCATTTCTACGTACAAGGAAATGAGGAGAAGCGTCTCTTCCCGACTCCAGAGGTATCCTTTTTTGAGTAACAGCTCATTTTCTTCGCGCATGGTCGCCGGCACATGGTCGCCGGCAGTAGCCATTTCGTTTGTTGTTTTGAAAAAGGCCGTGAGGCGATGGCGAAGTGACGTCATTATTCTGGATTATTCCAAGCATTCTACTCCCTTGTGTAGAATGCTTGGAATACATTCCATGTATTCTGGAATCGGAATAGTGACTCAATCGAACGGGCATTCGGGGTTATTCCGTTTATTCTTATTTTGTAATAAGGTCAATCGAACGCACCCTAAAATACATATTTGTATTAAAAGGGAACCTAAAAGTAATGGTCCAATGTTGTTAACAATTAGTATATTGACGGACTAAAACTAACAACGAATGTCCTTGGATGCGGATAGCCAGAATGGAAAGTTTTAAGTTCTTTTACCCTGTGTTAGAAAAATCGACCAAAAAAGCTGTGGTTTATTCTCCCGTTAAGATCCCGTTAAGAATTCACTTTATACCTTCTTTTTGATATTCAAAGATCATTTTATGCATTATTATTTCATGATTCACACATTTTCTTTTGTTATTCAAGAGCCTTTATTTATCTTACAACCCAGGTGATTAGCAAACTAATTGAAAGTCCGGGGAGGGCTTGATAAAGTAGCAGGGAAGAGCGGGGCTAATGAATTGAAATTATGAATATAATGAGGGATTTATCTGTATAAATCCCTCATTAATAGTCATAATTTCAAAACATCGGCCCCGCTCTTATCTGCTACTTTATCACTGCCCTCCACCAACTTTCAATTTTAAATCCACTTCATACGCTATTAAGTGAGCCTACTTCACAGAATCAAATCGTTCCTCTGAATGCAACTTAATATCTTAATTTTACAAAATATAATAAATCAACTACTTCACTTTACTTCAGGAGAGACTTTGCGATATCTATCTCCGCTTTCGCCTTTGCTTGAGATGATTTCGTTCCGTTCCTCTGCCCATTCAGACCAAGCGCGGACTGCCCACGATGTGTTTATTCTTGTATTTGGCGGTACTCGAGATTCCTTCCTCTTTTCAAGTTCGCCATCGTCTACGATAGAAATCTGCCTGTGTACTTTTGTGCTTTTCGATTGCTCTGACGGTCCCACGTTGATGTTCTGCTCAGTTCCTATTTCATCTATGTCTAGTATCCCGTCTAAAACTGAACCGATACTAAATTTTGGGAGTAAACTATCTTGCGAAAAGCTATTTTGCGTCAAAAAAATGTCCTCATCGCTTTCCGTACAGTCTTCTATCACTGCAACCAATACGTGAAAATGAATATTTTAAACAGAGTGAACTGTTATTCAAACCCGTTGGGTAAAGCATTATTACGAATGTCGGCATTGTTTTTAGACGGCTAGTCCCAAGGTATCACGTAACGGCAGTTTCTCATGGTCTTGTGAAATCTCGCACATCAAATCTCTTTCATTGTTGGCGGTTCGATCTGACGCAGATGTGAATTGACTAATTGGCCAGCTTTTGTTCTCTTGGAGGAGGGATTTATATGAAAGATACCTCATGAATAATATCATGAAATAAGTCAGATAAACACCTCGAACGTCGGTATTAATCCATATACATCCGTATATATGGATTAATACCTCCGTTCTCGGTGTTTATCCCTTACGTAAATGAACTTATCAATCATTTTAGCACAATTTCGACAAACAAAAATGCCAAATCCTAGTGACATAGCGTGTTTAACTGAGCTGTTAATTTTTTTGTTGGTTTTATTCAGGTTGGCGACCTTCCGTCAGTGCGAGTAGTATTTGACGTGAGTCTAGAAGGCCGAGCACGTAAGGTAGTCACTTTAAGATCCGCCCTGATGATAAAGAACAAGATGGACTTACCTGTACAGATAATGCTTCAGGGACTCACATCACTGCATGGTTAGTTATTTAATTGTCTTGTTTACGGACTCCACTGACTTTCCTTTTGAATGTTGATAACTTTAGAGGTGTATAACCAATACCCGCCAAACTTCGTGACTTTTTCTAAAATATATGTATGAACATTTTGATGTAACAGATGTTTGTTTGAAGTGTGATGTTTCCATGGTAACCATATTTTGACATGCATGTTTACCCAAATTTTGAATTTTCTTCATAAGTTAACGTTTAAACGAAGTATTTTTAACTGTCTTGCACTAAATTTTATAATTGACGGTCATTTTAGCAATTTTCTTTTGATTTTGATTAATTTTGAGTCATTTTTTCTGCTTTTCAAACATGGTGGAAATCAAAGTTGCCGGATCCAAGATGGCGGTTCAACTGCCGCGTTATATGACGTCATCACGCCACGTGATCTACCCTATTTTAGACAGTTTTTGACGTACTACAAACCCTCCAAGGGAGTTACAGAGCGGGGCACAGACGACCAAAAACACAGCATGTTTGAATAGGGTTAAAGCTCCTTACGTTTCCGTCTTCGACGCCGCTTCTGGGGCTCGTTTCTCAAAAGTCTCGGTAACTTTTCGGGCCCGGAAAGCTATTTTCTGTCTGCCATGTTCACATTAAAGATGCATATTTGTTGGTTAAGCAAGGCTAAGCAATAAAATTCTAAGGTGACAAAACAATTCTGGCTAGTTTGGGGGTTAATACACCAAATACAATACACCGGTTAATAAAGTTTTACTACTACTACTACTTCCACTACCACTACCACTACCACTACCACTACCACTACCACTACCACTACCACTACCACTACTACTACTAGAAATACGTGTCTCGCAGAACCTCGCGAAGCCTCTTATGATCTGCCTATGCCTTATGATCTGGCTAACAGTTGTTTAGCTACTTATTAAAAATCTTCTCTTTTTTTGCAAAAGGTAGATTAAAGAATGATAGGTAACTCCTGCTGTCATGATGAAATTTTCTTTTTGAAGCTTGTGAGTGCTATCTCCCAAAATTAACCAGTTCCCTTTACATGCTGCTGTAGCTGTTGTTCTATATACTGTGTATCAAATAATTGCTAATCCAATTCACTATTCGCTTGAATGGTTGAGATTGCAGGAGTTAATACTATATTTTGGATACAGGTCATGAGAATTACAAAATTGATTACAAAAGTTAAACGTGAATATTCAAGATGAAGCAAGAGATTCTCTGCAAATATCATAAGCAATGTATAAAGACCAGGATGGAGGATTCGTAGGTTACGACCAGGACTTAGGCCTTCATGACAAGTTAACCCCTTTAAAAATCTCAAAATGAAAATTAATTTGTAGATGTACATTCTCCTTACTGGTGTCAATACAGTTTACATAGTCAAATAACTACAGTGAATTTGTATTCAATTTCAACAGACAACTCATGTTAAAAGTGAACAGGTTCTCAATTTGCATAATCTATGTACTTGTTCGTACACTGATATTGTGAGGAGATTTGAGATACTGATCACCATTCCAATAATAAATGTGAAGCAGTTATGTTGATGTTCCATGTCATTTAATCTTATATCAAAGTTCCTTAGTGACCTTAGCGAGAATATCAATAATGATCAATTTACAGCATGTACGAAGACAATAGTTTCCAGTGTTTGAGTACTAATTTTTTATATTGAAAAAATATCCTCTTGTGATCTGCCTAACACTTGTTTAGCTACTTAAAATATTTTTTTTTCTTTGCAAAAGGTAGATTAAAGAATGATAGGTAACTCCTGCTGTCATGATTAAATTTCCGTTTTGAAGCTTGTTAGTGCTATCTCCCAAAATTAACCAGTTCCCTTTACATACTGCTGTAGCTGTTGTTCTATATACTGTGTATCAAATAAATGCTAATCCAATTCACTATTTGCTTGAATGGTTGAGATTGCAGGAGTTAATACTATATTTTGGATACAGGTCATGAGAATTACGAATTTGATTACAAAAGTTAAACATGAATATTCAAGATCAAGCAACATGTTCTTTGCAAATACATAAGCAATGTATAGAGACCAGGATGGAGAATTAGTTGGTTAAGACCAGGACTTAGGCCTTCATGACAAGTTAACCCCTTTAAAAATCTCAAAATCAAAATTAATTTGTAGATGTAAATTCTCCTTACTGGTGTCAATACAGTTCACATAGTCAAATAACTGCAGTGAATTTGTATTCAATTTCCACAGACAACTCATGTTAAAGGTGATCAGGTTCTTAATTTGCATAATCTATGTACTTGTTCGTACACTGACATTGTGAAGCAGTAATGTTGATGTGTCATGTGTTTATTTATACAGTTGCTACACATTACCTGGTCATGATTGCTAACAGAAAATTGTTTTTTCCTTACAAAATCAAAATTGTAGACAGAAATTCTCCTTACTAAACCATTTGAATATTATTTCTTATTGAACTATTTTGCAAGGAATGCCGTAAACTCAAGATAGCGTATAGAAAGTACATTTTGCTCACTGCTCATTCACAAATAATGCTACATTTGTCATGTGTTTATTTATACAGTTGCTACACATTAGCTGGTCACGATTGCTAACAGAAAATTGTTTTTTCCTTACAAAATCAAAATTGTAGACAGAAATTCTCCTTACTAAACCATTTGAATATTATTTCTTATTGAACTATTTTGCAAGGAATGCCGTAAACTCAAGATAGCGTATACAAAGTATATTTCGCTCAGTGCTCATTCACAAATAATGCTACATTATGCAAATGTTGTATATTTGTGAAATAATTTCCGCCTGTGTGATCTGTAGTTTTGATCATACTTGAAAGAGAAATTATATGTTGACACCATGGATTCATTTTGTAGAACTATATATTTGTGCTGGAAAGAGTTTTGTCTTTCATCAGATCAGACCACTTTTCTTGCACCTTTCCATGTCATTTAATCTTAAGCTTATATCAATAATGATCAATTTACAGCATGTACTAAGGCAATAGTTTCCAGTGTTTGAATACTAATTTTTTATATTGGAAAAATATCCTCTTATGATGTGCCTGTCAGTTGTTTAGCTACTTACAATCTTTTTTTTTTTTTGCAAAAGGAAGATTAAATAATAATTTATGGAGGGTGGTAAAAATTATAAGCTTAAGCTTAAGCTTACTTGCCTTTAAATGTAAGCTTAGGTTGTTTTAATTGAAGAGCATTAAAGAGCGGATTAAAATGCGGTGATTTGAGCTAGATTTCTTAATCGTCCTTCTTCTTTGAGCCTTTCCTGTAATCAGTGTTTGCTCTACCCTACCGTATAAAAGATATTCGTCACGAGTATTTAGTTGATCGTGTAATTCTTGCCGCCTCTCGTTGCATCTATAAACAGAATCATTTTGTCCAACACTTCCAGTCGGTGTCGCCTCTTCTGATCAGTTTCGTTCAGAATTCTAATGGAGGCATTTGGTCAAGGCGTTTGAACCAACTCAAACGGTGTGCCCAGGCTGTTCGAAGTCTTTGTAATCGATGTTGCTCGTTGTTTCTTCGTTGCTTGCCGTTCTCGCTCCAGCGGAGTTTCGGTGGTTAATCTTCTCTGGAAAGGATTTCCAGCCACTTTTTGAATCCAGCGTTGTTGTGTTTGCTGTTCTTTCTCATTTGGATGAGAAATTGGTCGTGTTTCACCGACAGTAAACACTTTTTCAGAGACGATGAGTAAGGGTAAACCGTCAGCCCGGCCAGCATGAATAAACATGAGAGCGCGCCATTGTCAGCGGTCGCGATTTTTGTTGCCAGGCAACTGCAGGACATCTTCAGTATATATATATAAATATATTTTTCGCTCGATTTCGCGCGGCTCAGCTCCCGAGACTCGAGCACCCGAGCGGCCTTTGGCCGACAAATTTATTAACCTCGCTACGCTCGGGCCTTCGGCCCTCGCTTCGCGAGGAACTACTACGACTACCACTACCACTACCACTACCACTACATTCCAATGACCCGAGAACTTCATAAATCATCAAGGAGTCTATGATGAGCTGCTATCATTAGAAAAAGAACAGCTTAACCATTTAGATCAAGAGGTAACTGAGCAAGAAATACGTCAAGCGGTGAAGAAATGAAATGATCAAAGCGAGCCTTGACTCGCTTATGCCTATTTACATAAAACTTTTTAACCTCATTTTACGATCTGGAAAAATGCCAGATATTTGGTGTCAAGGCCTTATAACCCCAATCTACAAATCGGGTGACAAGCATGATCCAACAAACTATAGAGGCATATGTGTATCTAGTTGCCTTGGAAAACTGTTTTGTTCCATTTTAAATCAGACTATACTTGTATTTTAAAGAAAACAAGATATTACACAATTCCCAAATTGGCTTTCTACCTGAAAATCGTACTGTAGACCATGTTTTCACTCTAAGGACCCCAATAGATAAATATGTCCACTACCATAAGGAAAAAGTCTATGCTTGTTTCGTAGATTTCCGTAAAGCTTTCGATTCTGTTTGGCACGAGGGATTGTTTTACAAGCTGCTCAAAATCAACATAGGAGGACATTTCTACAACTGATCAAAAGCCTTTATTGCAATTCTACATGTTCCATAACAATCGGAGAAAACAAAACTCGATCTTTCTCATACTCAAGAGGTGTACGTCAAGGATGTATTTTAAGTCCTCTTTTATTTAACCTCTATATAAACAATTTACCGTATTCATTCGAAAACACGCTGTCTGATCCATTTGTTCTTCCAAGTGGAACAAAAATAAATTCGCTATTGTATGCAGATGATTTGATCATCCTATCAAGATCCAAAACAGGATTACAAAACTGTTTAAACACTCTCTCTTCATATTGTAAAACATGGATGCTAAAAGTCAATACCAAGAAAACAAAAATAATGATATTCCAAAAACGCCCAAGGAAATCCGTTGACATCAACTTCAACATAGGCACCGAGCCAATTGAAATTGTTCAAGAATATTTAGGTACACGTTTAACTCCAATGGGAAACTTTACTCTTGCAGTCGAACACTTAAAAGAAAAAGCCCTGCACGCCTTTTCTAGTATTAATGCCGTCCGTTGGGACGGGTGAACAAAACATTGCATGCTGGAGTTTTACCCTATCCAGACCGGGCTTTTTTTGACCGTCTGGGACAAGGGGGAGGCTCCAGAAGCCGCCCCTATGTAACTTTGAAACCGCTTATGCTATGGCCACCAAATTTACACAGGATAATGTTGTCATGAATTCTAGTAACTACAGATACTTTGGTGTCATAATGACGTAACGTGACGTCATTATGACGTCATATAGTCGATTTTATTGGCTAAAACAGTCTTTCATCAATATTTTCTCAATTTTGAACATATAACAACAAGACTTTAACAGCTACCTATTTGATAAAAGTCTTATGTTTACTAACACTGTTGGTGTTGTTAACAATAACAGTGACGTCATTATGACGTCATATACAATGAAATAACCAACTGAAACGTTCTATAAGGCATATCTCTGAAACAAACTGTAGTGTTTATACCAAACTTTTACATATTGATGCAGGAGTAAAAGTTAATGAATTCGTACACTTTGTTGCTATGGTAACAGCATGTGACGTCATAGAAGTGATGTGTACATTTTCTTAAAAACTGGAAGAGTTAACTTTGCAAATTATGGCTTTTCATGTACGTAATGAATTAAAAAAACTTTCTCAAGTGAAAAGGACATTTTTTATGATATTTTGACAATAAATGTTTAGAGATAATGGAATTACACAGACACGTAATATACTAGAAATAAATTTCCCATTTTATTGTCCGACATCTTGGATCCGCCATCTTGGATCCGCCATCTTGAATTAGTCTAAACGTGTTTATTTCGGTAAATATAAAGCAAATGGACTGCTAAAGCGTAGTTTATTGTGGGCAAATGTTTTACAATCCAAAATATGAACCAATAACAATATTATAGAGAGAAAAGACCTTTAGTAAAACTTCGATCCGCCATCCTGGATTTTGAGATTTCATATTCCACATTTTCCGAAAATTTCCGTTAATTAACCTTAATTAATAAACAATTATACATAATTTGATCAGTTATCGCTAAATTAAGTGGAAAGTATTAATTCAATAAGAAAACTTTGAAACAATCTTGATTAAAGCGAAAAAATGCATGTTTGTAAAAACATTGGTGTCAAAAAGCGGTTGCTATGGAAACGTCAATGTCGTTGGACAAAGGACGCTAACGTGAAAATGTTTCCAGATAAATTTTAGGAAAAGTCACCAAATTTGGTGGTCATTGCATCGACCGTTTTGAAACAACACAACTTCAAAGTTCGAGCGGGCTCCAAAAGCCCCCCCCCCCCCCCCACCCCCCCCCCCCGGTCTGGATAGGGTTAAGTCTTAACTAATTAATATTCGAATCGGTCGTGCTAGTAAGTTAGTTGTCACTTAGCGGTCGCAGAGTTCGGACTAAAAACAGTACGTTTAGTCGCTGCGTTTTCGTTTCTAATCGTAACTTCGTATCGTCGAGACAAGTACGTTTAGTCGCTGCGTTTTCGTTCCCAATTTGTAATTTCGTATCGTCGAAACATATTTTTGGTCCTTCGAGCCGGATGAATTACAGTTAATTCTTCCAATGGCGTCGAAAGACGGAGTCGGAGAAAGAACCAAATCGCCTTCGGAAGAAGTCATTGAATCATGGGCTTCGCGGCAAATCGAGTATCTTGTTCGAAGAAGGGCAGCGTTCAAAGGAGTCGTAACGAAGAATTCAAAGAAGGCTAAAGATATTATTAGCAAGAACGGTAGCAGAACGGTGCTACGATCCGTAAAGGAAAGAGTTCTTCAAGCATTACAAGATGCGAGTAAAACAACGCAAGATGTAATGGCCTTACAAAGCGATGACGTGATTGGGCGAGCAGAAATAGAAGAATGGTTAGACAGTTTACGGAGCGAAGTGGACGACATCGTCGACTCTATTGAGGAGTACTTAGAAAGCCGTGCAGATGAATCGCCATCAGTAATAGGAGAAATTTCCTTCGTCGCCGATGTAGTTGACGACAAGGAAAGTCAGAATTCGGAATCGTCTGATGATTCACAAGTCGTCAACTCAGCACAGAAGTTCGTCGAATTATTATCGAAATCTGCACAATCCAAGGGGAATAAATCGGCTCCTAAATTCAGCAGTAAAAATTCCGACTCGGACGAGAGAGGAAGTGAAGAAGACGAATTAAACAAAGGCAGATACGACGACTCGAAAGATTTTGACAGATTATTCAAGGGAATCAAGAAACCTGCCTTGACCGTTTTCAGTGGAGATAAAGACCTTTATCACGATTGGAAAGCGCAATTTGAAATATTCGTGGATCGGATGAAAGTCCCAGCTAAAACCAAGATGATGATGTTGAAAAATTCTTTATCTGGCAAGCCATTACGAATTGTTGAGCGGTTAGGCTACACATCTAGACAATATCAAACTGCCTTGGAGAAACTTGATCAGAAGTACGGAGGTGAAAAGCGACTTCTGCAACGTCACCTCGAAGCCATTTTACGTGCGTCTCCTGTCGAGGAGACTAACCTGAAGGAGTTGGAGATTTTCTCGGATCGCTTAACTGACGTTGTGGTTAAACTTGAGGATAGTGTCCAGCATCAAGAGCTAGCAGGAATATCTGCACTTTACATTGCGGTGCAACAAAAGTTACCAGGCTCTTTTCTTATCGCGTACCAAGAATGGTTGCACAGGAAGCCCAGGAAGGATGGACTATCCGTGTTTTCTAAATGGTTACAGAAGCAAGTTGTTTATCGTATGGACGTCGAAGAAGTTAAGGAGAGAACTAAGAAAAAGACAGAAGATAATATTGAGTCAAAGAAACACAAGCGTGAGAAAGGAGCAGTTCACAACGTTACCAGAGAGCCCACACCCAAGTGTGTTGTCTGCCATGGACCTCACCAAATAACCTCATGCAAGAACTGGGGTGAAGCATCCATTGCGAATAGGTGGGAAATCGAAAAAAAGAATTAACTTTGTTATCGTTCCTTGAGATCAGGTCATCAAGGGAAGAATTGTCCGGAGAACAATCGCTGTGGTATCAATGATTGTAAAGGCACCCATCACTTCCATCTGCACTTCGAACGTCAATCTAAACCACCTGAACAGGTAGACGCTGCTGTAGAGACACGAAGCGCTTTCGGCGACTCTGAGTTTGCAGGCGATGTTGTATTGCGAACAAATCCGGTTTGGCTTATAGGCTCAGAGGGTCAAAGCATCCAAGTCAATGCCTTCCTAGACGACGGGTCAGATTCAACTTATGTCCGAGATGACATCGTGACAGCCCTTGGTCTCAAGACGGATGAACAAACCCTCAGATGACAACCTTGACTGAAAGTTGTATGTCTCTCAAAAGCAAGAAAGTCTCGCTGACGATAAAGAGTCTCAATGGGGAGACCCAATCTACTGTCGAAGCAGGGACATTGAATGAAATGTGTCAAGGCTTGTCTATTCCAGACTGGAATCAACACAAGGTCAAATGGGAACACCTTAAGAATATTCCATTTCCTAAAGCCCCTGGAAGAAATACGATTGACATTCTGATCGGATCTGGCCATCCTGAGCTCACGTTAGCCTTAACAGAACGTTACGGTCCAATCGGAGCGCCAGTAGCAAGAAAGTCACCATTGGGGTGGACCTGTGTTGGACGTTTACCGGCACTTTCTTCAGCAAAAAGGATTGCCTACGCCAAAAACCTTTCGGATCCAACCTTGTACGAGACCCGTCTCGGTGAACTATTACGAGGATTGTGGGAGATCGACTCTCTTGGAGTGAGAAATTCAGACGACAATCACATGAATCAGGAGGAGATCTTAGTTATGTCTAAGGTCGAAAAGTCAAAACGAAGGATCGGGGGCCGTTACGAAGTAGCCATTCCGTGGAAGGAAGAGTTCCCCTCCTTACCTGATAACAGAGAAGAAGTAGAGAAACGTCTGTTCTCTTTAGAGAAAAACCTCCTCAAGAAGCCAGAAGTTGCGAGACGTTACCAAGAAGCAATGAATGCAAATGTGGAGAAGGGCTAGGTTCGGAAGTTAGAACCTAACGAGGGACAAGACGGTCAAGGCTGGTACCTCCCACACTTTCCAGTCATCAGGGAAGATAGAGAGACCACCAAAGTACGCATAGTATTTGACTCGGCTGCACGTTGCAAGGGCGTTTCCTTGAATGACGTGATGCTCACTGGGCCTAAACTTCAACGAGATGTCCTGGAGATACTTCTCCGATTTAGACTGAGACCTGTCGTCCTAGTAGCGGACATCAAGGAAATGTTTTCCCAGGTTGTCCTCGCTGAGAAAGACCGCAAGTATCATAGACTGTTATGGAGAGATCTCGATCCCACAAAGCCTGTGGATGTCTATGAAGCGGTCCGTTTAACCTTTAGAGACAGAGCATCTCCTTATCTCGCCCAGTTCGTGCTACACAGCCACGCCCTAGACTCCAAAGAGAACTACCCAGCAGCAGCTATGGTCCTGCTTCGAGATATGTACATGGATGATATTCTTCACTCAGAAGAAACTGCACAAGACGCCGTTCTCGTCCGTGAAGATTTGACAAAGGTCTTGGGCGACGCTGGTTTCAGTGCCCAAAAGTGGTGCAGCAATCGAACAGAGGTCCTAGAAGAAATCCCACAGGAGGATAGAGTAACTGGAGTAAAGCTTGACGACTCAGAACTACCGAGTGTCAAGACGTTAGGAGTCCATTGGAACGCGAGTGACGATGTTTTCACGTTCATCGTCAAAGAAATCAACCTGTCCTTTTACACGTGTTACAGTGTTGCGGCATGCCTCATACAGCAATGCTGTCAAGAACACACTACCCTGGCCTTACCACCTTCAAACGCAACCTCCGCCCGTACCACTTGCCACACCACAACTACAGCAAGGATACCCCCAGCACCACACCAAACTGCACCGCATCAAATGCTCCCACATGATGCGAAACCGCTGAAGCAACAGATACCTTCCACCCCACCCCAAAGTACATCATATGCGTATCCCAACGCACCGCATCAAACGCTTGCACATGCTGAAAAAATGGAAACTGCCCGTGAAGAGACACCAATTCCTCAGGAAATCATATCCTTCCTACGATTTGTAAAATCATTTCTATAATTAATCAAGCAACCTGATTTGAACATTAGTTACTTAATTTAGTAGGATAAATTTTATACCAGTATAATGAGTAAATCTACTAAGTAATTTAGCAATCTATCATTGGTACCAAAGATCACACCGATATTTCAAGCAACCTGTCCTTTTGCGCTTGGAATATCAACGGACTATCTTCCAAATACCTTTGAAACAAGTTACAAAGTATTGATTTTTTGAGCGTTGTTGATAATTCTGATTTTATAGTTCTAACCGAAATTGGCAATTGCTCTGATTTGGAAATAGCCGGATATAAATCTTTTGTTCAATGTTCCACTCCTAACCAGTCGAGAAAAGGTGGTCGGAACTCTGGAGGAATAGCTTTATTTTACAAAAACAAATTCCATAAAAATATTTCAATCAAGAAAACAACTCAAAATTTTTTATGGTTCAAAATCAACAAAAATTTCTTAAATTCGGAGAAGGATATTTATGTTTGCGGGGTGTATATACCTCCGTGTAACTCAAAATATTTCGATCTCGAAATTTTTGATCAGCTGGAGCAAGACATAGTACACTTTTCTACAACAGGATCAGTAATACTTATGGGGGACTTTAATTCAAGAACCGGAAAATACTCCGATACTGTCTCACAATACTAATGATCAGTCGGAATCAGCTTTTCAACCAGCCCGAAGAAATAGTTTTGATAATGTATTAAATAGTCATGGGAAAAAAAACTATTAGAAGTTTGCAAAAACCTTGACCTAAGAATAGTTAATGGCAGAGTCAATGGAGATACCCTAGGCAGACCCACTTTTCATGGAAAAAACGGGACAAACGTTATTGATTACATAATATGCGATCAGTGCACATTTCTAAACGTTGCCAATTTTGTTGTTAAACAGCGGTCCTACTTGTCGGACCACAGTGCCATTGTAGCATGGTTGAATCTTAACACCAGCTTACCAGCAAGCGAAACCCAAACTTCAACCTCCACTAATAGATTAATAAGTCTGCCACGCCAATTTTGTTGGGAAAATGACTCTTACTTAAAATTCAGAAACGCATTACGTACGGAACCAATCCAAATTCTAATCAGAGAATTTATGGAACAAAACACTGAAAATGTAAATGTCTCGTTGGACGATACTGTAAACATTCTAACTGCGGCATCAAAAATCTGCCTCAAGATTAAAACCAAAAGATCTGGAAAACGTATTAGGATAACATCTAACAAAAAATGGTTCGACCGTGAATGCCGACTGAAAAGACACGAATTACGAAAACTATCAAATCAAAAGCATCGCGATCCCCTTAACTCTGAGTTACGAGAGAAATTTCACAGAACTTTGAATGATTATAAAAAGCTCCTTGACTCAAAAAGGAAAAAAATTCAGGAAGAAAAAACTCTGCAACTCGACGAGCTAGCACTAAATTCCGACAAAGCGTCGTTTTGGAGTTGTCTAAAATCGATGAACGATACTATCGACGAAAATGTTTCTGCCCCAATCTCGGAAGAAACATGGCTCAATCATTTTCAATCCTTACATTCCAATGACCCGATCGCGAGAACTTCCATAAATCATCAAGGAGTCTATGATGAGCTACTATCATTAGAAAATAGTTAAAACTATGGATGAAGAGGTAACTGAGCACGAAATACGTCAAGCGGTGAAGAAATTGAAGAATTAGAAATCGTCATTTGTTGACAAAATAAGAAATGAAATAATCAAAGCGAGCCTTGACTCGCTTATGCCTATTTACATCAAACTTTTTAACCTCATTTTACGATCTGGAAAAATGCCTGATATTTGGTGTCAAGGCCTTATAACCCAATCTACAAATCGGGTGACAAGAGTGGTCCAACAAACTATAGAGGCATATGTGTATCTAGTTGCCTTGGAAAACTGTTTTGTTCCATTTTAAATCAAAGACTATACTTGTATTTTAAAGAAAACAAGATATTACACAATTCCCAAATTGGCTTTCTACCTGAAAATCGTACTGCAGACCATGTTTTCACTCTAAGGACCCTAATAGATAAATATGTCCACTACCATAAGGAAAAAGTCTATGCTTGTTTCGTAGATTTTCGTAAAGCTTTCGACCCTGTTTGGCACGAGGGATTGTTTTACAAGCTGCTCAAAATCAACATAGGAGGACATTTCTACAAATCTGATCAAAAGCCTTTATTGCAATAGACCAATTCCGATATATTAAAATTCATACTTGGCTCCGAGGCTTAGGGGAATAAAACAAAAGAAATAAATTATTCATCCCTGAACCTCGATGTGATTTCTTTTGTTTTATTCCCCTAAGCCTCGGAGCCAAGTATGAATTTTAATATATCGGAATTGGTCTATTCTACATGTTCCATAAGAATCGGAGAAAACAAAACCCGATCTTTCTCATACTCAAGAGGTGTACGTCAAGGATGTATTTTAAGTCCTCTTTTATTTAACCTCTATATAAACAATTTACCGTATTCATTCGAAAACACGCTGTCTGATCCATTTGTTCTTCCAAATGGAACAAAAATAAATTCACTATTGTATGCAGATGATTTGATCATCCTATCA
>JAJGOT010000119.1:1525000-1545000 GCA_022457155.1 Cladopsammia gracilis | reverse complement strand
ATTTTGCCCAAATAATCTCTATAGTAAAGTATTTTAAAAAATAACATTAAAAATTGTAACGGCGTTTTATTTTTTTTCGAAAACGGGCAAAGTTTGAAAAACGGCAAATCAGCGGCCTTTCAGTTGTGAAACCGGCGAAAAATTACACATTTTCATCTCGCTCGTACAGAAAAACGCGATGCCATACATTAATAAAATGTGGCCACAACATAAACACGCTCTTGTTCTTCATACTACAGTAATTTACATTGGATTAGCTGATGAAATAAGAATATTTCGTCCGTTAGAAGAAACATTATTTCTTCCATTTTGAAAATTGGCAAATTCTAACGTCCGAAATATTCTCATTTCAACTGCTAATACAAAGTAAATAACAGGAGTGTGAAGAACAAGAGCGTGTTTATGTTGTGGCAACATTTTATTAATGTATGGCATCGCGTTTTTCTGTACGAGCGAGATGAAAATGTGTATTTTTTCGCCAGTTTCATGTTGAAAGGCCGCCGATTTGCCGTTTTTCTAACTTTGCCCGTTTTCGAAAAAAATAAAACGCCGTTACAATTTTTAATGTTATTTTTTAAAATACTTCACTATAGAGATTATTTGGGCAAAATATGAAGAAATCCGAAATTTTGTGGCTGACGCCGGATTTTCGAAAATTTCAGACTTGGCTCTTAAAAACGTAAGGTCAACCTCGTTCCCAGGACTTTTCCCTTCGAGAGAGGGGCGGCGGGAAAAGACCCTGGCATCGGCTGGTCACGTGCCCATCGGACACCCGAAAAACCTGGGTGTAATAAATTAAATGTGAAATCGAAGCTGCATAATCAAAAGCAAGATGGGAGTTACGAGAGTGTGGGGGTGGCAGGTCTGCACGACTCTTACCTCATATTTTTAATGCCATTTGCTCCTTCTATATGTTTTGAACGGGTATTCTACATTTAGCCGTTTGTTAAGGAGGGTTTTAGTGACTGTAGAGTGTAGACTGAGTTTTAAAACGTTTCAAAAGCCGCGTGCAACGGACTAGAAGTCAAGTCTGTCGGTTGTAGTTTCCCGTGGTGTCGCGCTTGTAGATTTTGACCTCATTTTAGCGTCCTTTTTTGCCGGATATTACTAAAACAAGGAACGGGGAACCGGGAACGGGGAACGGGGGAACGAGCAGTCAGCGGTATTCGCCATAAAAGGTAGGTCCTTCATGTATGCATGGTTGTTATTGTAAAGAAAATTTCAAAATTGTGGTCGCGACAAGAAAGCGAACCGAACCACGGAAAAAGCAAATTATACTTTTCATCTCAGGTAATAAGATTTAAAAGGAACTTGGAATTAATCGTAACGTTGTGTTTATTTGTACTTTGTACCACAGGAATCCCAAGCGTAATGTTTGCATATTAATGATATTTGAAAATATAAGACATTGTATGGAATTTCGAATTCAACGTTTTAAGCAATATATAAAATCAAAATTGCTGAATAAAATCGTTGAAGCATTCACTGGTGTCGTATTCTATCTTTATACAGTGTTTCTACGCTATTTGAACGATTTTTAGTCCATTTATCTTACCTTGTATAATATAATGGAAAGGAAGGAGAGTTCGGAGCTTTCGGCGTTCGACACGTGTCCACAAATGGCTCATTTTTCGCACCAAAATACGTGCTGCTCCCATTCTGACTGGTCGTCCTCACAGTAGAATAACGTTAAATTGCATTTCTTCGAACAACTTGAACATCCTTTGTTGATTATGACGAACAAGCCGCTCCACAAAATCACGCAGCACTGCAAAATAGGCGCCAGAGAGCGTGAAGAACAGGAGAGACCACGGTGCGCGGTCAACACGTGGTACCAGAGTAAAATCAAACCCCACAGGGAAGGGAACGTTCAATTTTGTCAACCTGTCGTTTTTGTTTGCATTCATCTTTCTTAATTCATCATGTATCTGTCAGTGATCTGTGACAAACTTTAGGCAGACTGCAGTCATTCTTGAAACCGATACAATTTATTGTTTGATACAATATTTTGCTTGTTTTAGAACCCTGGGTTTTGCTTTTGATCAACTCCCAATAAAGTCCTTACCACAACCTTTCACCCAAAACAAGTCAACACAAATTTTTCTAACCAAAAAAGGCCTCAGATTGCTAATTTCAAACCCAAAAAAAGTCTTCACACTTTCCCGTCACTAATATACCTAAGGACCCCCCACCCCCCTGTGAATGAACCACAGCATTATTATACAATGCATCTACATTATTTCAATTACTGTCCTAGATGCCACTTTAACTTTGGCCAGGTTTTTAAATTGTTTTTTCTTTTTGTTTAGTTTTTATGTAAAGCTTTCAATAATGAGATTTAAAAGGCATTTAAATGGAATATCTCAGAATTCACAGGCTTGGACACAATAGCAAGCATTCTGTAGCTTAAATAAATGCCTGCAGATTCCCATAAGAATAAGTATATTTCCTTGTCCACTGGTTTACATCTGGTTTGTCACTGTTAGATTTCATGTAAAGATCATTTGGATGTGCAAGAAAATTAGGGGGATATGGGGAGATGAACAATACAGTATCTTATGTCCCTGAATTGTATGTTCTTATCGAGTTTTTGTTACATGGTACTAACGGTGTACCATCAAAATGTTTGTCTTGGAGCAGTTTTTTTATATGTTTAGTTGACATTCGTTAGTTGATATTCTATTTTCCCTTCAGTCTATGGTAATATAATTGATTAACATGACACAATGGCAAAATAACACAAGATTTCCACAAAGGGTAAAATTGCTCTGTAATAAGCTATACTCTACTTGCACACGGTTTCTGTTGAATAAAGCAATGACTAGATAATGTTGGTTATTGCTGTTAAAACTTTTAAGAAAACACTTCCTAGTTAACTGATTGACAATAAATATACTGTTCATTTATCAGGCTTTGTTTTTTACCTTTGAATCCTTTGTAGAACTTTGTTTTTTACCTTTGAATCCTTTGTAGAAGCAATACTTGTATGTGATCAGGAATAAAAGCATAGTTTTGGGTGTCACTACTCTGCACTACTGCTTTGAGTTTGATTGATCTCGATTTTATTCGTTTCGATTCATCGCTGCAAAAACGGTGATACACTGCCTCTGCCAGACGGTACAAAGTACAAATAAACACAACGTTACGATTCCAAGTTCCTTTTAAATCTTATTACCTGAGATGAAAAGTGGTTCGGTTCGCTTTCTTGTCGCGACCACCATTTTGAAATTTTCTTTACAATAACAACCATGCATAAATGAAGGACCTACCTTTTATGGCGAATACCGCTGACTGCTCGTTCCCCCGTTCCCCGTTCCCCGTTCCCCGTTCCCGGTTCTTCGTTTTTTGTTTTAGTAACATCCCTTTTTTGCCTGGCGGTTGTGTGTTGTTTTCGCCATTAGTATTGGCATGTAGATTTTTATGTAGGAAAGGTTTAAATTTCTCTAACTTTTCTCTCTGAAATACCGGACATGACAGGATCTGAAATGATCTGTTGGCCGTGAATGTCTTTCCTGCTATTTATGTCACGCTGGGCCCAGCTATTTTAATTTTCATGATCCAAGCTTTATAGCAGAGAGAGAGTTGTAGCTTAATAAGCTATTCAACTTGTAGAGAGTTGAAGTTTGTCTCAGTCAAGGCTGTAATTTTAGCTTCCTTTCGCTACGCTTTATAGCTGTGTGGAGCTCGCTGCCGGTTTATACTAAAACCTCCGTTGTCAAGTCTGGTGATTGCTTCGTTTACGCCACTATTTCATTCAGGCAAGACCATGGTTTCGGTTCACCTCTCGAACCTCATCAGTTGCCGGGTTTGTATTTGCTAGTTGCTACCTTTTTAGCAACGCATATTTTTGTTGAGAACGGTCAAACCATTCTACTCGACATAATTTTCATTGTTTATACCCTTGGTGGGGATCGAATTTCCTAAGCGTGTATTTCTTTGGAAGGCATTATTTGAAAATTTTAGCACTTTCTTCTCTTGGCTGAATTGAGGATATTTCTAAACGTGAGCGCTTTCGTTTCCTGCACATTCCTTCTTAAGTTCGGAATGGATGCTATTAGATCAGTGCGCAAGGGTATCAATATTATGTCGAGCAGAATGGTTTAACCGTTCTCAACAAAAATATGCGTTGCTAAAAAGGTAGCAACTAGCAAATACAAGCCCGGCAACTGATGAGGTTCGAGAGGAGAACCGAAACCATGGTCTTAACAGAATGAAATACAGTAAAAACCCGCAAGTAAGAACCTGAAAATTAAGAACCTGTTAGCCTCAAATTTGTCATTTATACCCCCTATAAACAAGAACCTATTTAGCCTAGAAAATGAAAAACAGGTTCTAATTTTCAAAAATCATCATTTAGTGATGCAGAACTGGGTACGAATCCTGTTTGGAAAAATAGGAGCTTGCCATTGCTGTGCAGATAAATCAATGAATGTAATAGGGTGTTGTTGAGGGGGGAGAGGATGGGGTTGACTGAAAAATAGGCTGGTTACCATTTTATCTTGTAGCTGGATTTTATTTGTTGTTACACAGAAATAAGAACCTATTTAAAAACCTAGATAGCCTAAAATTGTGTTAACTACCATTTAAGAGAGAATGTCCACTAACGTCGAGCGAGTGCTGGCACATTATGAAAAATCAAATTCCTTCATAAATTTTCCACGGATACCCTATGGTAGTCCTAGAAACTTGGTGGGATTTTTTTTCTGAAATATGTTTTTAAACCTGAAAAAAAAAAAATTAAAACCTGTTTTGGTCCCACGTGTCCTGAAAACACCTGAAATAAACATGTGTGATACCTTCTCGCAAACTTCGCTTTGTTAAATTCGCATCAAAGAAAACCCTGTTTCGAGCTTAGAAATTTGCTGTTGAGGTGTTTTCGAATTATTTGAGTTCAGTTATAGACCTGTGGATTATTTTCCAAGATAATGGCCAGCCGCTGAAAATTACTAAAATTCGCTTGCTCCAAATTCTTGATTTGGCACACTTTTCCAACGGACAGTTTCTTTACCCGGTAAAACACGAAATCACTTGAAATTTATAACTGTTGAAAGAGGAAATGCCGTTCTAAAATCAGATATAAAAATTAGTTTCGGGCTTTGTATCAGCGCCGAGTACTAACGCCTTAAAAGTGTGGATAATCACAAGAGATTTTGACTAAATTTGTCTGTAACGCAACGACTTCTCCACAAATCATCAGTTGTTGGTTTTTGTCACGCGATTACAAATGTTTTTCGAATCGAAGGTAAATAAAAGATTATCTATTCTTCTTTGACAAGTTTTTGAAATATCGAAGTTCGGTTTCCTTTGTAGTCGTGAGTTTTTAAGCGCGTAGCACGTTTTGGTATAAAATGTTTGTTTGTTTGTGAGCCTTATTCGCAATAATTCTTCTGCGGTCTCATATTACACCGCTGGAGTTCTGCGTAAAATATCTTCACTCAATGTTTTTTTAACTTATAAAATAGACTGATATGCTCCATTTCATATGCTGAGACTATTCACCACATACATTTCTCTATCTATACGGTCCCGTCACGTCCCGTTAGGGGAAACAAAATTCCCCGGGCAAAATTCACGTGTTCAGTGTTCAGTAAAATAGCACGTTTGTCAGATTTTACAATTCATTTCAATGTTTTTATGTTAAAGGTTTAGATCATTAAAGTTTCCGATAGTTTAAAATAGCAAACATATAACTATTTTCTTATATTTCACTGCAGACTGTGACTTTTCAAGACGCGAATATTTCATGACGTGAATTTATTTCAGGATATTTTTTTCCATGGCGTGATTAATTTCACTTTGGCGTGATAGTTTCAATCAATCCATTTCATTGTCTTGACCGTAAAATCAGCTTTATCGTCAAAATTTGCGGATGATTTTATCCATATAATAATAATTAATAAAAAAAAGTCACAATTGCGTGTGGCAAACTTCTAAGGTTCGGCCTGCGGGCCTCTATAGCAAGCCATTCATCAAAATAACAAAGTTGTACTAAAATATTTTGATGCGACATTACAGGACAATAAACAAAAAGTCGTTGATCGGCTCTTTAATAGTTAATGTGCAAAAACTGACGGACAGATAATTTTCGCACAAAGACATAATACACAATGAAACAGACAACAGTTGCGGAGTTCTTAATCTAATTTTACTCATTGTCAAAGGGTAAATTGAATTAGGTTATTTATCAACGCAAGTGTTCTTCAGAGTTCTCACGGTTCAACACTACATTAATCTCGAGTCGTTGCATTTGTAAATGGAGGTTATCTGTTCTTTTCAGAAAATAGTTGGAGGCGTTTGCGCCTCTGACAAGCGATATGAACGCGCAGTTGTTGTTCCAGTGTCGTCATGTGAAAGAGACGTTTCGGGGCACACTGGCAGTGTTGGAATTAGCGATGTCAACTCAGAAGTTGCGCTTATTTTAGCGCGCGTATCAGTCTTTTCACTTCCGCGCGACATTTCGACGTGGACCATTTGCCCAGCCCATCGTTCTTCTCTGGGAATTGGCTGGCGCAGAGGGGCTAATCGATGCCGAGTTCCACCAGTGCTCTCTGAGCATGCTTCGAAAGGGAAAGTGAGAAAAGCAGACCGTGGTATAGGCAAGTCGGAGTCGAAAGCTATATTGCGACACACCGGTGTCTTTGTTCCAGTGGGTTCTGGTAAGCACACTTTTTGTCTTACTTACAGCTGTATGTTTTGCATAGTTCACCCGCAATGGACCAATTGAGTTTTGTAATTGTTCCAAGAGTTTCGACAATTAATGCGACTGTGCTAAACCATCCAACCTAAGCCGCTGTCAAAGTGTCCGCATAAGTACGCGTTTTCAAAATTGTACCCTTTACGAGGTCTCACAAAAACGTTGACGATTACAAGACTTCTATAAATTAGAGTTAGTCAGAGAAGTGGGGCTATATAACAGTGCCTGTGAGGACACCCCCATTTAACGCAAGCAGCCATAATGGCCACAATAGTGTATGCATTAGTCTGAAACTAGGCAGCCGTAGCGGCGATCAAAACATTGCTAACATTTTGAACTGATGTAAAATAATTGGTGTTAGAAAAGGTTGCTTCAGAAATCTGTGAGTAAGCTTAGTAAATTAGATTAAATTAGAGTTAGTCAGAGAAGTGGAGCTATATAACAGTGCCTGTGAGGACACCCCCATTTAACGCAAGCAGCCATAATGGCCACAATAGTGTATGCATTAGTCTGAAACTAGGCAGCCGTAGCGGCGATCAAAACATTGCTAACATTTTGAACTGATGTAAAATAATTGGTGTTAGAAAAGGTTGCTTCAGAAATCTGTGAGTAAGCTTAGTAATCTTAATTCCTCTATCGTGGCACAGGTATATGTCGTGACTGCAGGCCTATTATTGATGCTACTGAGACGACACCAATAACAGTGCCGGGAACCCCAAGCATTATTGCGAACATCACCGAAAGCATTGGCAACATTACCTTTGGTAAGTTTGCCAATCAGATGACTTGCGCGCCTTGCTGGACCTAATGAAAGAGCTGCGCTTTACATAAGCGCATCTATTAAGCAAAAAGGGGCCTTATGTCATGTTTTTAGAATTGAGATATTAGAATATTTTTTGTTGAATCGTGAATTTAGTTTCGCCTATGAAGGCTTGATAAAATGTATTTTTTTTTCTCAAAATTACGAGATGTTCTATAGAGTCCCGTTTTATTGCTCGGCGCGGCTCAAATTACAGAAAATAGAAAACACTCAGGAAAGAATATACTTTAATACAATATCTACTTTTATAGGACAATGATTACCCAGCACACAGCACTCCTATTACTCCAGGAGGAAGTTTTTATCTTCCCCCATGTGAAGACACCTGCAGTGATGTCAGTTTCCATATGCGAATCCCTAAAGAAAGGCCTCTAGACGCACTAAACACATACTTGGTATCCAGAGATGTCAGCCCTATTAGGTCTCAGCTACAAACCTCGTGGGAAAAGGCAAGCGGACGAACCAAGCGCTATTACACCCGAAAAACTGGATAAGGTGTGGTTGCTGTGGTAAAAGATATAACACCAGATGAGACAGGCCCGCTCTTCCACGCACTGTGTTCCTCAGACGCGCTGCGTCGCCAGCTCTCCAGTGACGAAGATTCTGATGAGGACACCGTGGATGTGACGCTAATGGAGGCACTTGCTGAGTGTTACCAGGCTGCCAACCGTTGGGAGACGCGCCGCCAAATACTCTCCATAATGGCCGACAAGTTGCGCTACAGCAAACTCCTAAGGTATATACCTGGTCTGACCAAATATCGCTTTACAGAAGCCAAACGCCACTGCTTGGCCTACGGAAGAGGCGCACCAGTACAGTCCGTAAAAGCAGCCAGGACAGACGTCGCCTTCCCGCAGATAGAACATTTCATCGCGTTTATAACAAGCTCGCACATAATTCAAGATCTGCCATTTGGAGAAAGATCCATAACGCTTAGCAACAAAGAGACCATCAAGATACCAAACGTCATCAGAACGATGATCCCTGAGAGGGTAATAAAACAATACCTGGCTTACTGCGACGATTCTGGTTTCAAGCCCCTTTAGCAGAAGTACGCTCCTGCGTATCCTTGCTGTCTGTCCTGCCTCTGTCCGCAAATCATTACAAGGCTTGGACTACGTGAGCTCGGCAGGTGCGCAGGCGTTTGAAGACTTAGCTGACATCGTGGAAAGGCTCGGAGACGCAGGACAAGGCATGGGATGGACTAAGGATCTACAGAGTCGCCTGCAAGCTGGAAAGCGCTACCTCAAAAGTGATTACAAGGTAGGTCACACAACTTCTCATGGTAGTGGTTTATTGTTCTATTTTAAAGCATGTGACCGACGTTTTCATTCCTGATTTCTAAACAAATCCTTGTATAAGGGTCTTTTCGATTGCATGAGCTCATGTACTAAAAAACACTCTTTTACAAAGAATTTCTGTACTAAAAAACACTCTTTTACAAAGAATTTCTGAGAGAGCCAGGCTGAACTCTGAGCCCCCTAGTCTGGTTGAAATTTTCAGCTGCGGCTGAAACTTGCCATACAATCCCTGCTCTAGATTAGTGCTTGATAAACGTACAGTTCACAAATACTTCTGAAGATCGCAAATCTAGCCAAGAAAACTGTTTTTCGTTTCTTTTGTACTTTCGTTTCCTATCAACGATAATGCGATGGTTTACTTTTCTTTTTCTTGAGTAGAGAAATTGTATGGCTCCTTAGCTCTCAAAAGAAATGTAATCATAAGTCAGGCCAACCGTGATCGTTTAGTTTGATTTGTGTTGCAGGTGCATGTGTCCCAGAGCCCCACTGTGGCCGATCATTGTAGATTTTTTGCTCTGAGCGACCCAAAGGAGCCCGTCTTCCAGGCTCAATGCGACCATGACCACGAGGACTCCTGTGATCGCTGTGATCAATTGGCAACAACTCTTTTGCGAGTCAGCACGTACCGCCCAGGCAGACAACTTGCTACCCGGAGTCAATGAGGAGCTTGCATTTACAGTGAAACAAGCGAAAGCAAACATTTTTGCATGGAAGGCTCACATACTGCGCTCTATCAACCAAGATTCTGCAAGGGTTGACGTCCTTGAGTCACTTGACGAGTCATCAGTATTTGTTGTCCAGGACTGGGCCATGAAGTATTTGCCAAGGAAATACCGTGAAAGCCAAACTGATTGGTTTGGTAAACGTGGTATTCCTTGGCATATCAGCGTAGCCTTCAGAAAGGTTAGCGACCACCTTCAAATGCCAACCTTTGCTCATATCGTACAGACGTGTAGTCAGGACAGCTGTGCGGTCCTCGCAGTGATGGCAGACGTCATTAAGCAGCTCAAGACCACCGTGCCAGAGCTGAAGACAGTCAATTACCGCCAAGACAATGCTGGCTGCTATCACTGTGGCACCACCATAATCTGCGCAAGCGTACTAGGACCAAACCTGGGAGTTGTGATCAAACGGCTGGATTTCTCCGATCCCCAGGGAGGAAAAGGAGCCTGTGACCGAAAGGCGGCGACTATTAAGTCACATATGAATATCCACTTAAACGCAGGACACGACATCGAGACCCCATCACAGATGTGTGAGGCCATTTTATCGTCCGGTGGAGTTCCATCTCTAAGTGTGACCCTCTGCGAGTCAATCACAAGTCCTCCAATGGCCGCGTACAAGGTCGATGGCACACTCTCGAATATAGAGTTTTCAAAAGAGGGAATCCGTGTATGGAGAGCGTATGGCGTGGGAACTGGAAGGCTAATATCTCCGCAGAAGTATAAGGCCCCGTCATCAGATAGTCTGCCGTCCATAGTAGTGCTCCAGGCGCAGCCCAGCTCGTTTTCCCCAGCCGTCAAAAGAAGGGCAAATACCGTACATCCAAGTGACACCCGCACTACGGAACATCATGTGGAAACCGAAGAAGAGCTCTTAACATCAGGGGAGGCTCTGTTTACGTGCCCAGAGGAGGGATGTACCAAGACATTCTTGAGGCACTCCTCCATGATGCAACACTTGGATTGCGGCAAAAACCAGCGCGCTCTAGAGCGTGAGACGGTCTTTGACAAAGCTTCACTAGCATATGCAGAACAACTTGAGGGGCAAACAACTCTGGTACCAGTAATCAACACGGTCTGCACGCGAGCAAGTCACACATACAGGCAAGAAATGGGCTGGGCACTCAAGTCAAGTGCACGGAGGACTAGGTTCACCCCAACCCAGAAGTCCTATCTGACTTCAAAGTTTAGGCTTGGAGAGCTGTCAGGAAATAAGGCAGATCCTGCAGCGGTTGCGCGATCAATGATGTGTGCTAAGGATTCGAACGGCAGTAGGTTGTTTACCAGCAACGAATTCCTAACAGCAAACCAAATAGCAGGCTTCCTCTCACGCCTTGCCTCAAAGAAAATCCTTGCGGATGAAGAACAACAAGCCGATATCGAGGTCGCCGCACACGAGGCTGGTCTGGAACAACTTGTGAATGAGGCTGTTCACGAGCTTGCGCCTAAACACCCAATTGTTTACGACTCTTACAATCTGTGTGAACTGGCGTCCCAAAAGAAGCTCAGTGTCTTTTCCATCGCTGTGTTAAAGGATATTTGTACTTCTTTTGGCATTGACCTTTCAGATGTAACAGTTAAACGCAAAAAGCCATACACAGTCGCTTTGCCAGGAATGCGCATGTCAGCGATGCGAAATGATTTGTAGCGAACGTTATTGAAGCATTTTGGTAACACTGTCTCATCCTAAAGAACTGAAAGCGAGACATGAGAGTTATGCAGGTAGGAAACCTGCTAAGTTTGTCTTAAAATGGCTTCATAAGCTTACTAAGACCGAAAAGGGAGGTTCCGAAATCACTGGAACCCTCCACTGGCTACCACCCTGGTTTATGGCAAATTGTAAACTTGACCCATATACTGTTACTGTCTTAATAATGTCTTGCCCAATTGTTGATGGGTAGTACAAAGAATCAAAATAATAATTCCGTTTTTAAAACCCAAGTACCGAGTAACAGGCAGGGTATTGGCAAGTTTCCACTGTCGTCATGATAAGAATATGGAAATAAATCATCGGTTCTGTGTCCACAGCTTTGTAAAGATTTCATTATTGTTCACCATGTCTGCACACATTTGTTTTGTTGCTCCCTGTGTAGTCCCGCTCTCCGAATTACTTTGTGACATCAGGCAAAATCACATTGCGTGACATTTCATTGCGTGACTAAATCCAAACAGGCACAATTGCATGAGAGCTTTGAGGAAGAAATTAGAGACGGATCATTTAATTTTTGTGGGGAGGGGGGAGGGGGGGGGGGGGCAATTTCTTTTGAGTATGAATTAATTTTTGGCATCACTATTTGCAAAAGAATGCCTTTTTTACATTGTTTGATCGGTTCTGCGTACTGATCCAATGCTACGCAATAGATCGTTCACGGTATTTACAGTTTCGTTGATTTATCACTATTTGCAATAATTTTTTCTACCAATATGCTTGAATTATTTTTCACGTGCTTTCTTGTGCACGATTTTTTTTCTTTTAAATTTCTTCTGCGGGAATTTTTTTTGGTAATTGCGCAACCCCCCCCCCCCTCCCCCCCCCCCCCACAAAAATTAAATGGTCCGTCCCTTATCGTTCTGAAATATCGTTTTTACCACAATTGCCGGTAAGATTTTTCGTAGGAAAAACTGTTTTGAAAGTCACAGAAAAGTAAACTCATTTGATCGGCGGGATGGAAAAAATAGCTTGTTGACCCCGCGCGTCAAGATGTCAATATAATAATTAAAGCGGAGCTCTCGCCGGGCCGAAGGCCCGGCTGCGCAGCTCCATACTCATAGAACCAGAGAACCATAGAACCACAGAACCCATGGCCGTCATTTTTCATGGTCATGGCTAGCGGAATGTTTCGCGGGCGCGTTGTGTGTCCGCCGCTGTCGTCCGCCGCCGTCACTTAGGGCTATTAACTCGCGGGCGCGTAGACCGTCGCAAAACATGCGCGTATGACGCCACACCGGGATCTTTGCAATTTTCACGTCACCTGGGAAAACACTGCTGTGTTTTAACGGAGAAAACCGTTTAAATTAAAGTCGTTATTCTCCTGAATTTTTTCGCGGTTTGCTACTCAAGACAGGGATACTAATTATGGGATACTCAGAAGCCGCTATAGTGGAAATAGAAGAGCTTTCAGAGATAAAATGTTGCTTCGAGGATGGGAGCAATGCGGGAAGATGTTTGTCACTTCGGGTTTCAGAACTGAAGAAGCGGAGATTTAAACAATTTCCAAGCAGTGGATGGACTTAAAGGTAAAACAAAATACATTTTTCGATGGGAATTTATGTTGATATCAATCTGTGATTGACTTTTTGTGGGGGCTTGCCGCCCACTATGCTATCGACTGATTTGTGGGTTTATGTTTGTGGGTTTACGTGATCGCGTCTCGCATGGTCTTTTGGGAGGAGTTCGCAGAGAGAGCCTGGGAACGAGGTTGTGAGGACTTGTGTCGAGTACTAACCTGGAAATCGGCAATGTTGGCGTGTCGTGGTTTTCGTTTATAAAGCGTCTGGTCTGTTTTCATAGAATTTGACGGCGTTTATTTTCGTTGTAGTTTTCAAGGTAAGTTATTGCTTGTTCTGGTGTACTATACCGTATCAATTTGTTTTCATGCGTCGTAAATCTTGGTACGTTTGCGCTAGAGATAACGAGCGGATCCGTACGGATAGTTCGCAGTTGTTTCTCAGAAAGTAGTGCTATTTTGTCTTCGCTGTTACTGTTGTTGAGTTGAGAAATCGGGAGCAAACTGCAGTGGACATCACAGTGGATTTTTGTTTATTACATGTACTAAACAGAAACAATCTCAAAATCATCTTTTCTGTTCGCCAGACTGCGTGTCGCCAGATGTTTATATAAAAGAAGACAAAGAATAAGCATTTGGCGACACGCAGTCTGGCAATTTAATTGGGGGATTGTCAGACTAAAAAGTAGTTGAAATTTTCGAAAAACAATCAAAACGAAAATTCTATGCCTTCAATTGCAGTAAGGTCCAAAAAGAAATTTTCCTTTAGCTCTTTTATCACACGTCGGAATGTCTCATCATATCTTGTATCCACAGTCACGTACTACAGTGTTACAGTAATCAGCCAACAATTCCCTGCTTTGTTGCCGTATAAATTTTTACCAAAGCAGTCCTCGAAGAAATAGCGAGGCAATAATCATGTTTGCTTTCCAACAAGGGTGAGAAATAATATTCTGTTGTGACAGTTTGAAAGTTCTTTACCGAAGAAACAGCGCCAAACTTTGAAAAAAAATCTCAAAAACCTGCCTCAAACGTACACCACTTCACGCTCAAAAAAAAAGTTTACGCATACACCGGAACTTTACGCATACGGCGGAAGTGGCGATGATAGCTTGTTCAAGTAAGCTAAAATATTGTGTCTAACACACAACAATACAAAGACACGTTGGGCTCAAGATATACTATTTCGCTTACATGAACAGCCGACCGCTCTCTCGAGTGCCCTCTAAACTTCGTAGTTGCTATAGCAACTACGAACTAAAAAGGCTTGTTTTGTTGTTGTTTTGTTGTCATATAGAAGATATTAATTTGACTAATTTGTGGACTTCTTCCACTTTGAATAATACTTTGGTTATTGGAAATAACCGCGGTACACTTCTATAAGATATTCTGTGTGAACAAATGATTATTTGCTCTTAACTGATATGCTAGTTATTGTTTCAATTTTTGACGAAGTGCATTCAATTACAATACAGTGATTCATTAACAGGAAGTGTGTTTATGGCATCTAACAATGGCCCATTTATGTCTCTTCAAAATTCACTTCAAGAGGTTTTTTCTCAGATAAACTACAATTGGGATTGTTCTGAATCATATTGAACAACCCCAAACTTGGTAAACAGACTAATTTTAATGCGATCTTTCTTGTGATATGGCCTCCAATTTTTAATTGAATTATAATTTAAAACATCATCCCCAGTCCTCATATAAAGTTCGGAACGGGCAATTTCAGGGCCTATTCAAGATTGGCCCTTGCTAAATGTTTGCATGTTTGCAAGAGAAAATCAATCGTAATAGAAACAATTTCACAAGCGTCTGCAGAACAACGTTGTGCACCCCGGGAATCGAAGTTGGAACATTTCATCTACTTTCTAGCCGAAGTTGGAATTGAACAAATAAAAGCAGAAAAAATAACTTTAAACACCCAACTCCTAATGGCTAATTTAACTCACACTCCGAATTCAGGACTGGTGAAGATGATGAGCTCTATGTTAATTACTTTAACTATAATCGCAGTTTTTTACATCCACTTCAAGTTGTTCCCAACAATTTAACCACTCCTTTTATATACGATGATGTGCCTATTTGTTATGTAATTAGTGCACATGGCTGTCCAATTAAGGCTATCCGATTACAACTTTTTGTAATTGAATAGTACAAAAAACTCCACGTAGACTTTCTAATCTCGAATTTTGTTATTGATGCGATTAATTAGTAATTGAACTTCATGTCGTACAAATCAGGGTAATCGTTCTCGTAATTTCAAATCGTCCTCGCACTAAGTGGTCGGCTTATTTGGAATTACTCGCCCAATTACTCCCTGAAGTCTACTCCACTCAGTCCAATTGCTATTACTAAGTGTATAGTTGAATGTACTGAATGGGTTCCAGTTATTTGAACAATGATATTTTGATCAATGATTCTAATAGAAGCCCCCACACGTTCGCATTGCGGACCTATTTTTTGTGTTCTCGCTAGTTTTCGGGAGAATTGTTTATAACACTCGCTCAATTAAATTCAGTTGTTTTGATTTCTTTCACCGGAGACATCTCGGCCTCTTAATGGTTCGCGTTTTGCTTTTAAACACAAACTTATGGAGATTTGAATTAATTTTTTCGAAAGAAGATTGTGTTGTCCATTTTTATGTGTTTGTTCATTCATTACATAGGTTGAAAAGCGATTTTATGTAAACAAAACAAAACAAGACTTGGATACTTCACACGCGTGGTCTTATGCAAATATGTTTGTGAATTTTTTGCAATTTTGATTTCCAAATCAGTTTCTCGGACAATTTTTATAAGCAGCAGGTATATTTTATTTGGAAATTAGTCGTACTAATTATTCTAGACGGAGAAAAAGTTGTTTTTGTGAACTTTTGTACGGTCTAAATGTACTGTGCAAACGGTCGCGTAAGTCTGTTTTTGAGAATTTCTAAAATTAAAAGATAGGCCCGGTCGTCAATTTTATTCTTGTGCTTCCGACCTTTCACCTCAGTTAAGTTTATCATCGGCTTTCTGTTCAAAGAGCGACGCTGTTAGGCTCAGGCTATCTATATATATTAGAATACACAGCTTAATACACACACAACCCGATATTTAGACAATATCTTATCAAAGTGAGCTAAAAACATTGCCCTTTTACCGTGGTTTACAACCGAGTACTGAGTAAAACTTGAAGAAATTTCCAAGATTTTGATTATTTGGCTGGCAGAATGTGCCAAATGTTGACAGTTTAACGACTTTAACATTTTGTAACTATCGGTATTCTTGAACGTTAGTATTCGGCGCTGAAAGAAAGCACGGAACTAATTTAGAACGGCATTTCTTCTTTCAACAATGCTAAATTTCAAGTGATTCTATGTTTTACCGGGTAGAAAAACTGTCTCTTAACACGAAACTTTAAAGAAGAACAGATAATCTTTTTATTTATCTTCGATTTGCAATCGCGTGACAAAACCAACAACTGATGATTTGTGGACAAGTCGTTGCGTTACAGACAAATTTAGTCAAAATTTCTTGTGATTATCGACACTTTTAGGGCGTTAGTACTCGGCGCTCATACTAAGCCCGAAACTAATTTTTATATCTGATTTTAAAACGGCATTTTCTCTTTTAATAGTTATATATTTCAAGTGATTTCGTGTTTTACCGGGTAAAGAAACTGACCGTTGAAAAAGTGTGCCAAATCAAGAATTTTGAGCAAGCGAATTTTAGTGATTTTCAGCGGCTGGCCATTATCTTGGAAATTTATTCACAGGTCTATACTTGGACTCAAATAATTCGTAAACACTTCAACAGCAAGTTTCCAAGCCCAAAACTGTGTTTCCCATGACGCGAACGTAACAGAGAAGAGTTTACGAGACAGTATGAGACACGTTTATTTCAGGTGTTTTCAAGACGCTTTGGGCCGAAACACGTTTTAATTATTTTTTCAGGTTTAAAAACATATTTCAAGAAAAAAATCCCATCACGTTTCTAGAATTGCCATACGGTATCAATGGACCAAGTATGCAGAATTTTAATATTTTCATTATGTGCCATGTATTTTCGATTTCGCTCGGTCTTAGTGGACATTCCCTCTTAAACAAGAACCTGTTTAGGCTAACTCTAAAAAATGTAGGTTCTTACTTGCGGGTTTTTACTGTATCGGAGAAATAGTGGCGTAAACGAAGCACTCGCCAGACTGTCAAAATTGACAACGGAGCAAGCTCCATTGACGATAATAAAGCGTAGCGAAAGGAAGCTAAAATTATAGCCTTGACTGAGGTAAACCTAAACTCTCTACAAGTTGAATAGCTTATTAAGCTACAACACTCTCTGCTATAAAGCTTGGATCATGAAAATTAAAATCCTGCAAAGACAAATATAAAATAGCTGCGGGCCCAGCGTGACATAAATAGCAGGAAAGACATTCACGGCCAACAGATCATTTCCGATCCTGTCATGTCCGGTATTTCAGAGAGAAAAGTTAGAGAAATTCAAACCTTTCCTACATAAAAATCTACATGCCAATACTAATGGCGAAAACAACACACAACCGCCAGGCAAAAAGGGACGCTAAAATTAGGTCAAAATCTACAAGCGCGACACCACGGGAAACTACAACCGACAGACTTGACCTCTAGTCCGTTGCACGCGGCTTTTGAAAGGTTTTAAAATTCAGTCTACACTCTACAGTCACTAAAATCCTCCTTAACAAACCGCTAAATGTAGAATACCCGTTCAAAACATATAGAAAGAGCAAATGGCATTAAAAACAAGAAGTGCAATTACTTGTTTTTATGAGCCACAATGGCGATGTTTCTAGGTCGAAATTAGAAATCGCAATGCTAATGTGATTTTTGAGCAAATTCCATCAACCAATGAAAATGCAGGATTAACCACAGGAATGCATACATTAATGTTATAATTATTATTTAAGAACACCACGTGACCAGCCGATGCCAGGGTCTTTTCCCGCCCGCCCCTCTGTCGAAGAGAAAAGCCCTGGGAACGAGGTTGACGTAAGGTGCCAAGTTTTGCAAGCATCGGTTTTCTACAAAACAACTGTGATGTTGTCCCTCTAAATAGAGTAATACATCTAACTATTAATTAACATGTTTTCATTGTCATAACAACAAGGTTCTATGTGGCAGTTATGCGAGAGGGCTACCCTGAGGATGTGCCGCTACATGAGGGTGTTCCAACAAAGGACCTGAATGTGATGCCACAGCCAGCTCACACCCTCACGATAATGTACCCTGTCATGTTAGTGAACCTCTTACCATGTGACTTGACCTATCAAGTTAAAAACACGCCGGCCAAAGGCAACATCAAAGCTGGGAAATCTGTGCCTTTATACAGTGTAAGTACCATATAAGCCTTTGACACCTGTCAATACCAATAAATTGTAGATTCAACAGGATATTTACACTGAAAGTGTCACATAACACCTGCGAATACCAAACAACAATGTGACAATATGTGACTTGAACTATCAAGTTAAAAACAGTCCGGCCAAAGGCAACATCAAAGCTGGGAAATCAGTGCCTTTAAACAGTGTAAGTACCGTATAAACCTTTGACACCTGTGAATGCCAATAAATTGTAGATGCAACAGGAAATCTACACTGAAAGTGCCACATAACACCTGCGAATACCAAACAACAATGTGACTGTTAAGTCTGTAAAATATGCACGGCAAGTTTTCCTTTAGCATTTTTGATTCAACAGCTGCTTTACTGCTCGTCAAAGCGGGGGAAATATGTCCTTTTGTTCAGCGTAAGTACCGCATAAAGCCGTTTAACACTTGAGAGTACCAGAATTCAAATGTGTCCACGTTACGATTGCTTGAATTATTATAGATTCAACAACTTCAACTGTTTTGCTGCCTGGTCACTTTTTTTACGGTAACAAGCTTTGTGTTTATTTTTATAAAGATACAACTAGCAAAAATATATAGTTTTTATATAACGTTTACAAGCTAGTCTTTCCTTTTCAAATACATTCCTGTGTTTTTACAATGAATCATATATTACTTACTTACTTACTTACTTACTTACTTACTAACTTACTTACTTACTTACTTACTTACTTACTTACTTTCTTACTTACTTACTTACTTACTTACTTACTTACCTACCTACTTACTTACTTACTTACTTACTTACTTACACACGCATGCCTAGTACACACACTTCAACATATATAAAACTGCAGAGCGCCGCCTACGTTTCACTTCCTTGCAATAATTCATTTGTTTATGAGTTTATAGAGTTTATACAGGGGCGTTTTTTTTTAATCGAGACCACTTCTTATTGAAAGTGTCCCAGGAGCTGATATCTTTTTGCGATTTGCCTTTCTATTTTCATTGTATTTTGAACTATTTGTATGTACATTTGTACATTTGGGCGAGATTCTGTCATTTTGCAGGTGTAAATAAAGTGCCTTGCGATAAGCAGTAGATGGTGCAATAGTAGGTCTTTTGTATCAGTAACTAAGCCAAGAATAAGTGCGGAAAGGTCAAATTTTTCAACTTTAGAAATGTTTTGAAAAATCCATTCAGCGCAATTTTTCCAAAAGGCACTGGAATATTCACAGCTCCAGAATAAGTGAATCAGGTTTTCGGTTGCTTCTCCACAGAAGGTGCACGAGTCAGTTTGTTTAACTCCTATTTTGTAAACGAAATCGTTGGTTGCAATTCGTCTATGAAGAAGTTACAATTGAAACTCTCTTAACTTTGTTTCCTTAGAGCACATAAATGCTAACGAAAAAGTATTTTCCCAGTTTATTATCATGTTTCCCGCTGTTGTTTACTCCGTCAACCATTTGCCTTGGTTCTTAATTGGTGTGGTGGCTTTTTTTTTTCAAGGAGGCATTGGTAGACTTTTTGGCATATTTTTGTATCAGATTCAAGAATTTTAGTTGCATCTTTTGAGCTGTCACTGCCGCGAGTGGGTGGACATACTTTCTTATACTGTTTCAGAGTAGAGATCACCTTATAATACTCAAGATAATTAGTTTCAATATTGAATTTCTTTACAAAATCATCAAAGCTAATAAAATAGCAGTCCTTATCAAGGAGGACTTTAACTCTCTCCACACCAGCATTAAATTAAACCAAGATTTATAGAAAAAAGGTTTATTTTCGATCGCGATAAGTGAATTGTTCCAGATATATACGGACTCAAACTCTAATGTTGAAATTGGCCCAGTGCTCAACAATTTCTTTCAGAAAAGGTTCTTTTATTGTCAGTTGT